>LD348770.1:7988-20614 GCA_001465055.1 Ptychodera flava | reverse complement strand
CTCTTATGATCCTGTGATCATGCTGATATATGCGGTTTTGGGGAATGTAACCCTTATTTTACACAGATATACCCCAACTTGTTTTGGCAGTTCACATCATTCCACAGGCCAATGCTTTGTCTTGGTATTTCTACACAATATTCATAGCCGCGACGGTTTTTAGGTTCCCCTGGTCTCCAGTTGTAGTAAACTACCTGGGAAACAGTTGGCAGATATCAATATGTATTGATATACATAGCAATAGGTATAATAAATAAAATACAAAATATAATATAAGTCTAAGGGTATTTTTATCACCAGCTATTTTAATGGTCTAGCCCACGATGAATTTTAATAACTAATGAAGCTGACATTGATCTAATACCTGTCAACAGGGTGTGTTGCATTTAAAGTTGTAAAGTTAGAATATTTACTTCAACTTTAGTATGGTTGCCTATTTTAAATACATCACAGGCCATAAGCAATATCTGGTCATATTGGCAAAGAAATGGATATCGATTTGGATATAGTAGTATATTGACATTGGAGAAAATATTGTAAAGATAAAAGAAAATGTGATAAATTAGCCTGCTGACGGCCATTTAGGATAGCTACCAAAAACCTTTCATGTATATGATATCTGAATAGATTTTAATAATCACTTGTTTTGATATATGCACTCACACAGCTCAGACAAAGACACACACACACTCACATTCGCGCACAGACAGATACACTTCGATATGCTGTGGGCTCCCTTTCTGAATAGTGAAGAAGATGAAACATGTTTAACGCAAGTGTAGGGCCAAAATGTTTATCAGTTTTTGTTGGCTTTAAAATTGCAAAGAGACAATGTCAGAAACCAGTTTTTTTGGTTTAGCGAATGCTTAAAACTTGATGTGCATATTTGACGAGACATTCTTTTTTTTTTTTTGATAAAATCTTAAGCAGACGGATGAGTGAGTTTGACAAGTTGAACTTGTCAAATTTGGTAAGCCATTTAAAACGTATATCAAAACGATAGTTAAATAAAGTTTACTTTTATAATACAACACTAAAATGGAAGGACAGATGTTCAAAGGCTGGGGAAGGAAGATTATGTCTCGATCAAGAAAAAAATGAACTTCCTGTTAAAAGTTGTAAACACAGATTACCTTTTCACCGCTGTCCTATTGCCACACGCCTTTCTTCGGCCTGTCATTTAAACCAATCCACATGTTTGACCCCTTTCGAACTGCAATATCTGGAATAGAATTCAAACAGAAGAGATTTGAGGCTAAGTGCTTGTAATCTAAATGACACTTTACATACAAAATTAGAATTGATTTAGATTTTAATGTCATAGGATATAAATAGTGAATGATATGGAACAATGGCAAAATTGACCTGGAAGAGAAAATATGCCTATTTGAGGCCAATTCTCTATTATATTTACAAAAGTATGGTGTTTTAATAATTTGCGATCAGACGAAAACGCTCCTATCTGGCAAGCATGATTAAATGTAATTTTTGATTAAACTTCGGTGCTTGAATCGAGACATTTAAGGTAATCATTTATGCACGGCGTCCTCATTCATAATAATTACATCAGCAACACTCAAGATAGTATGCGCTTCGAAAGTGGGAAAAAGAACTTTTGCTCATACTTTCCTCAATGTAATTTTCAATCATTCTCTTCCCAAATCCCGAATAAAAATCAGGAGTCATCGTGCAAAGTTTGGTAATAGAGAAACAAATTCCCTTACATTTACCGATATTTGAAATTAAAAATGGCCGCCATTCCCGTGTTAACTCAATTGGGAGAAATATGATTTCCGTTTTTCGGAAAACCATCACGGTGAATATTATTTATACAACAAGAGCTTTAAAATGAGCCCCCACAAGTGGTAGACTAAGATCAGAAACGCTTTGTAAAAGGTTGAAAGGCGGAATATCTGTTCAGAGACCCATCCTGTCTTAATATTCATAAATTTTGTATCGTATGCAGCAAATGTGATTATGCTCACACTATTTTGTAACACCTGGACGTTCTTGTTTATTATTACAGCGAAAACGGAGTCAGCGTGGACTCTCTGTTGTGTCGCGCGACAAAATAAACGCAGCCACTGACGTTTTTTGCAGACAAAACACACAGACAATGTAGCAAATGTCATGGAATCTTTTCTATTGAAAAGGCGTGCTAGCGTTACCAGGACTTACTTTTTTGAACGTGTTGATATCCTCATGGATGTGTAAGACAAATATATCCATGTCTTGAACAAAAATAATTGCAAAAAATCTAAATTTCAATATTATCGATGATTTTATCCACTTCACAAACTGAACCAAGGGTTTTCCGTCTTTAGCTGACGCTAAAAGAGGATAGCGTCAATGGAAAAACACACTACGTACGGTAACGTACCCGACCCTAGTACGGATAGACCCTGGGGGTAGAGGTGTCGATCAAACAGTCGACGGTGTGCTCGCTGTCATCGGAATTTCGTCTAGACGTTTGTAATAGACGTACGGTGATGAAGGTGGCATCGAATAATATAGATAAGGTGTATAATACTGCAGTGGCATTTCAATGGCAGCAATCTATATTGAGCCATTTGATGCGATGTTTGTTCGGTTGATGCTTTCCCCGTTTCGATGAAGCTACCACCTCGATTGAAGTTTGCGTAGATGCAGACGCAGGAAACGTGATACCGCGCAGTTCAAACTCTTTCTGTACACAATTTACCGTATTTTGGTTTTATTCTCAACTCGCCGTGAAGAACATTTTGTAACAATAAGAATACAAATTGAATCTTTTGTTTGATTTGTGGGATTTATTGAATAGGCAGTGTGCATTCGATGACATTAAAGTTTGGGTGTTCTGTCTGGAAAAACGTCTGTGGCTGCGTTTATTTTGTTGCCCGACACAACAGAGAGTCCACGCTGACTCCGTTTTCGCTGTAAGAAAGTATTTTCCTTTACCTCGAATAAATGCATCTTCCATAGCATCACTGATGATTGAGAGACTCCCGCCGTGTGCAAGACATTTGGCTCTAGCTTCTTCCCATGTGTAATGTGGCTTTTGTAGAAGAAGTAAAACGTCTCCTTACAACTGGAGTTTCCGTGGTTGAAGCAAAGCCATTCGGAACCTGTTAGTGCAATAGAGATAAAAACATGTTTCGTTCTTCAAAACACAAAGTCTGGAAGTGTTATTAAACTAAAGTCCGGAGTGTATTCAATCTTGACCGTCATTTTTCGCTAAACTAAGGAAAAGTTGTAAAAATGAAAATCCTGGCGTTACAATTACTATTTTACTTATACCACACAACATCGAGACATTGGTAAAGGAAATTTGGGAAGCGAAAGAACAGAAATTGGTGCCAGCCAATACCTTTGTATGAACGTGAGACATTTAACTATAAAGCATCATGTGTTATGAATATCAACGGTGTTCTTTACGAAACAATAACAAATAGTTTTACAGAGCAAGTGTATGAGTCGTGATATGTTAACATATTTTACTTGAGAAGCGAGCACAGAGTAATTTACCTACCGACAGGACTGGAATATTTCTAGCTATGGGTCCATAGCTGTGGTGATTACAGATGGGATTCCTTCCTTTACGGGCTGCTTGACTTTTACGACTTTAAACCCCGCCACCAGGGCCTAACAAACGTCGAAATCCGCCCGCAAGCACCATTTGCGCAAGTTTTTTTCGACGACATTTCGAAACGTTTCCATTCAAATTACAAATTGCCAACACTTATCGACAGCTTGGTTATCAGCGACTCACAACGACCAGAAAATATCACCTTTTCTCTAGCTTTACGCAACATGCCTACCTGGAGACCACCATATTTCTAGAGTAAAACTGTTTGTCGAGGCTCAGTGCAACACGTCACTCTGTCGGTGAATTCTCAACTTTTAAACACAAACTGAGATTATGTCCGGCATCTGCGCCCCATGAAAAAACACAGATCCTAAAATTGGAAAATTAAATGAGACTTACCTTAAGTCGAAGTTTGATTGTAATTCTGTTAAGCTATAACATAGCAGTAGCTCAAGGGGTCACACGAGATTGCGCAGCAACTACTACCCAGCATTCAGTTTTCATCCGGCGGAATGGATACAAACTTCCAAATACATAGGGAGGGTATAACCTCAGAATATACATGTAAAAGGTTCAACATTCCCACTTAGGGTGGGCGTGTGACCTCTTGAGCTACTACGTGATGGCTTAACAGAATTACAATCAAACTTAGACTTAAGGTAAGTTGCGTTTAATTTTCCAATTCTGTATCGCTTTCACTACGTAGCTCAGGTCACACGAGATGTTCAGAGTTGTATCCATGAGCCTTAATATGGTAAACAAAAACCACAATATAGTGTAAAGAACAAACTTTATTTTCTTAAGATCCTTCAACCAACAACCAACAGATTTTGGGTAACAACTGGTCTCTTGCAAAATTTTGCAAAATTCTGTTCACTGGCCTAACCTACTGATTTCAGGATATTGGTGACTGACAATGAATCTGCTGCAGCGCTAGCACTAGCAGCTCTAACACTGTGAGCTTTGAATATGTTCATATCGAGTCCTGCTGCAGCCAAAACAGTTTTTGTCCACCGTGCTATTGTAGCACTAGATACCTTTGCATGTTTCCCAACATAACTAATGAATGGCTTTGTCTCATTCTTACGCATAACTGATGTGCGAGATATATCCTCTTTCAGTACTGTCACAACATATAATCGCCTGTCAGGGGGATATGCAGGAAATGTTAACGTACCCAAGTGGCAGTTGGGCTTAGACTGTTTGATCAGATCAGCAATCTTGAAGATGCACGAAGTCTTTGTGTAAACCATGTTACGTATATCCAGCAAGTGTAAAGTTGGCTTCTTTGAGCAGACAACAATGCCAATAGCATCACTAACTTGACAGTTAACCTCCTTTACGATAAATATTTAACTGGCGACCAACGTCGCAACAAGTTTAACACTATACCAACATCCCAAGTAACATTATATCTGGGTAGTGCTGGTCTCTCTTGAAAAACACCCTTTAAAAATCTAACAACAAGAGGGTGAGAACCGAACTGAACGTTATTTTCAAACACAATAAACGTAGATAATGCTGAACGTGCTGTATTAATAGCACTATAACCAAGTCCACAGTCATAGAGTTCTGCAAGAAAGTTCAGAGTATCTGCTACAGTTGGCATTATAGGGATTAATTTGTCCTTTGTTACAAAATGCTTGCCATCGTTTAATGTATGTTCTTATACTAAGATTTGGTCCCAGTTCGCCATGACTTGAGCATGTCGTGTAACCTTGCTTGATAGTCCTCGATTTCTAAACGATTGCCTGAGACCAGACAAGCCATCAGAGTAATTTTTCTGTGAAGCCGATGAACTGCTGTCCTGTTCTGTGGTAGAGTCAACAGGCTCTTGCTCCTTGGCAAAGTTACAGGGTCTGCTATCAGACAAGCTGTCAACATTGTGAACCAGCTCTGTGTTGTACAGTTTGGGAGGATTCATATGCCTTTGGCTCCATCTTGCTGAATTTTCTGCAGAACTCTGCGAAGCACACAGAATAGAAAGGGGGGAAGCATAGAAGAACCAGTTAGTCCAATTTTGAGTAAAAGCATCTACAACAAGAGCATCAGGGTCAGGTTTCCATGAAACATATGGTTTTAGTCTGTAGTTTATGCGTGAGGCAAACAAATCAATTTCCGGATTTCCAAATTTCTCAACAATTCTAAGAAAGATATTAAAGTCAAGCATCCATTCAGTATCTGAATTGTGCACTCTGGATGCAGAATCAGCCTCAACATTGGCTTTACCTGGAATGTATGATGCTGACAACCATATATTTCTGTGTATTTACCATATCCAAATTAGTGTAGCTATCTCAGAGCAGCACATTTTCTTTCCAACCATATCATTGATATAAGTAACTGCTGTTACGTTATCTATCAATAGAGCAATATGAGTATCATTGTCGCAAAAGCTTTGACTGAGAAAAATGCTGCTTTTAGCTCTAAATGGTTTATATGTTCGTCTTTTCAACTTCAGTCCATTCCCCATTGGTTACCTGGTCTCCCATCACCCCTCCCCACCCTGTTTTGGAGGCATCTGAAGAGAGGGTGATTTCTGGGTTTCCATGTGAGACTACATTATATACGGTGTCAACATTTGCAATCCACCACTCTATGTCTGCTTTGACCAATTCGGACAAACTTGGCATTGCATCAAAATTTCCTTTTGCTTGTTTCAGCAATTTATTCTTTTCAAGATCTAATCGTCGGTAGTACAATGGTCCATACATGAAACTAGGGAAAATGGCCACAAGACACCCGACTAGTTCTGCCAATTGTCTGATTTTAATATGCTGGCATTGCAATAAAAAGCCACACAAATCTTTTATTTTGCATGAATTCTCCGGAGTAGGAGATATTGTCATATTCTCTGAGTTCAGTAAGAAACCAAGGAACACTATGATTCGGCATGGTATGAATACACTTTTTGTTTGATGAGGTACAAACCCCAGCCTGTCTAGCAGGCTGACCGTATCGAATACATTCTTAGAGCATTCCGTAAAGCTATCGCTGGTCAGAAAAGAGTCATCTATGAAAGATGTATTTGAATGGCCCATTTTCCTTAATGTAGAAAAAACTGGTTTCATTATCTTTGTAAAGACTCGTGGTGCACAACCTAGCCCATTTGGCAAACAAGTAAATTGGAATAAGTTTCTTCTCCAGCTAAATCGTAAGTGTTTCCTATGTTCACTATGAATGGGTACAGAGTAATATGCATCTTTAAGATCAATGCTGGCCATATAACAGCCTGGTTTCATGAGGCTAATTGCAGACTTAATTGTCTCCATTTTAAAGGGGTAATATTCAACATTTTTGTTAAATTTCTTCAAATTAAGAATCATCCGAAAAGAACCATCTTTTTTCTTTCTAAGGAAAGTTGTGGAAATGAATTCGCCATTTGCGTGTGATGTATGTTCAATGACACCTTTCTTTAAAAGTTGTCAATTTCAGTATCCATGATTGTACCTCATTATTTGTTAATTTCAACTCGTTAGGTTTGTGTTCTTGGAAGGGGGTGCTTTCCAAATCAATTTTATACCCCACAACTGTTCTAATTATGGTTCTATCCTGGGTAATTTTTCCCATTCCTCAACAAAGTGTTTTATTTAGCCTGTCTGAAAATTGTTTTCTAAGTTACGGTAAGGAAAATTGACAATTGACTTACTCAGTCTAGGAGATGCCATCACTGCTTCTTGTAGCTGTCCCGAAATTTCTGAGTTTGACCTTGGCCATACAGGTTTTTCTTTGGACCTTCTTTGCGCTGATACTGTTGGTATCTGTTCTTGTAGTTGCTGTACCCGTACGGAGCTCTTCCGTACGGTCGTTGCCAGTTTTTTGGCTGGCCCTTGTAAACATTGTTTGACAATCTGTTGGTTTCATTCATATCTTTCACCTGTTTTAACAAGTCGTCTCCAAACAACATCTTAGTAATTGGAGTTGATTTTCCACATAGCAGATGGATTTCCTGTCTCATTAGTTCTTTTCTCCCCAGATTCAGTTCGTAATTGCCATGAGCAATTAAGGCAAGAGCATCGCCCGTTAACTGTCTCATTTCTTTGGTAGGGGTGTTCTTACCGGCTATTAACTTGTCCAACAGCATGACCAGGGGTATCATCCCTTTTGTCAGAGCAGTCTGCACCTTTTGCAAACGGATATCTCTGGACTTGGCCGTATTATTTAATTGCGTCCAGATCACCTCGTTTACACTTGTAACTGCTAAATTGTCCACATTCTGGGGTCGATGATAGGCTTCGAACTTACGTGTTGCGTTATCATCGGAGAGTTTGCTGCGAAGCATTTTATTAAACACGTCAGCTATGGACTGGTTTATAGCGGGAGTACATTCCCCTTCGATCTCATAGAG
The DNA here is from genome assembly GCA_001465055.1 of Ptychodera flava. Lineage (NCBI taxonomy): Eukaryota > Metazoa > Hemichordata > Enteropneusta > Ptychoderidae > Ptychodera > Ptychodera flava. Next base: position 12,701 of record LD348770.1, on the reverse strand, counting down.
TTCTTTTAGCTCATTTAATAGTGATACGTCTTCCTCAACTTCAGTCTGACTTTCAATGCTTCCACTTCCGGTGTCTGCGGGAACCTGACCAAACTCTTCACCTTCGTCTTCATTTACATGTTCTAAGAGTTGGTCCATGTCAGTATCGTCTGAAGTCTCCATAGGAATTTCACTTTTGGCGTCTCGAGGCATTTTTGCATGCCGATGTGTTTGAATGTCTCTATCGTCTGCAGGTCGCTTCGCTGCATTTTGCGTAGACGTTGTCGTCATGGCCGCCATATTGGATTTTGCCGCCTCCATAACTGTTGCAAAGTCGAACATTGTGTTTCGAATAAAGCTCATATCCTTCGCGAAATCGTGAAAGAAATTGCCATCAACACATTGCCCACTGCTATTTCTGCGCCCATCGGGCACCTCAGAAAGCTCACTTATGCCTGATCACTTATGTCTCAGTCACGTCTATGGCAGTACTAGCATTTGCCAGGCCAGCGGCTATGCTGCAGTCTGATGTGCCCGCTGACGGAAACCCTCCAGGCGTTGACGATGGTTTAGCCCGTTGCTGTGAATTTTCACCTTTTTTGCTGAAGGCAGGAGGTTTTGATGTTTTTGGCTTCAGTTTATCTGAAGATTTCCCCATTTTGGGAGTCTCTTTGTCTGCAGGTGATTCTTTGTCTGCAGGTGATTCGCTGCCTGCTCCCGAATAGCTTGCCTTCACGTCCATTGTTGGCCTACGTACACGTGGGGACCCACTGGACTTGTACAGGAGTTCCCGCTCGACAGGTTCAAATTTTTGCGTATCGTCCACAAAAGTTCTCAGAATTTTCTGAAAACCTCTCCAACTATGATATTTTATATACTCTCTCTAATAATAGAGAAGCGTGTTACATAGCACTACCAAAGGTAGAATTGTAGCCCGAATTTTCGGACCAACTTTGAAAGTGCTGGGTATACCAGCGTAGGGTTTTGCGCACTGAATACTGGTTGGTAGGTGCTGCGCAATCTCGTGTGACCTGAGCTATAGAGATAGCGATACAGAACTGAACTTTTTTCCAAGTAAAAGTTTGATTTCAGTTATGTGAGACCGGCAATGTCAAGAAGACGAACGGTGGTTATCGATATCACGCGATGAATCACTCAGTTTGTGTTTAGAAGTGAGAGGTAAACGTCACGTTATTGTAGTGACGTGCTGCACTGAGCCTCGACCAACAATTTTAGGGTAAAATATAGTGGTCTCCGGGTAGCCATGTCAGGTAAAGCTAAAAAAGTTGATATTTTTGTGAATTTTGAGCAAATTTCTTGTCGTGGTGAGTCCCTAATATCCAAGCTGTCGATTATTGTTGGCAATTTGTAATTTGGACGGAAACCTTTTGAAATATCGTCGAAAAAACTTGCGCAAATGATGCTACAGGCGGATTTGGACATTAATCTATGGAAGTTCTCATAGCTATGGTGGCAGGGTTAAAAGTCGAAAAAGTCAAAACCAGCTCGTACAAAGCAAGAATCCCGTCTGTAAACACCACAGCTGCAGACCAACAGCTAAAATATTTCGAACTTTGCACGATGGTCAACCTTGCCTCAAAGAAGAGTTTATTAAATTGTGTAGGTTAGTTTTCACGTTGTCGATGCCTTTCTTTCATTAACACCTCGGAGTCAATGTAACATACTGCAAATTAAAAATTAGTTTGCCCTATACAATATACAATGGCTTAACTAATCCGAATACCAATTAAGTGGTCCAGTGATTTTGGCGCTTACTTCTATGATTATGTGATGCGTATTAGAGCTCTAGAGCGTGCTTAAAAATGTACGAATGTTTTCGTTATATCATCTACAAAGAAATGAGTACCACGCTACTGTAAACATCTTTTGAGAAGCAAGGTCGTTTTCAACGAAATCTGTAAAAGTCCCTAACCGATTTAAAATGTCTCAAAGTGCACGCGTCAGCATGACTTACTGTCTACAGCATCCAGCTCATCAAACATTGCCTCTCCTCCACCAAGTTCGCTGAACCCGTCTACGCCCAGGACTTCTTCGAAGACTTGTTCCACTCCATCGTCGAAGTAATCCTCTTCAGCTACCGTGGATTTAACTCCGCCGACAAGGCTGACAGGTAGACAGAAGAAAGTTAAAAGAATAACGAACATGCTTTTCTTTTCCCGTTGTCGTACCATCGTATATTTGAATCCCATTGATGTATAATGCTTTAAGATTAGGCTTATATACATTTAAGACAGCCAGTAATCTACACCAGAAGTTAATTAGAATTAATGACACGTTATTAATTTTGCTAAATTATTTTCCTTCGCTGTTATTTGTTTTTAATTTCTGAATCAGGAATTTTCATTAAATGCTAGAAATTACTGAAAAAGTAATCAGCATGACATTCATATCTATCTGTCTCTTAACTATTTATTAGTAGACGCATCAGCTAAGCCGAATGTGTGAAATATTAAATATTATTCGAATGTGTTTTGCTAATTTTTTATCGAATCATTGGTAGACTTGCTTTGCCCATGACAAGCTTCGAAACTGCATTCACGTCACTCTGTTGGTCCATTAAAATGTATGACCTCGCCTAAAATGTTTTTGCCATCTCGTTCTTGACCAAGTGTCGTTAGGAAACCAATAGGAAAGTGCGATAGGTTTACTTCATTTTCAAAAAGTGATCGTGTACTATGGTTGACTCGTTTTGTGATGGACACTCTACAATTGCGTTCCCTTCATGATGAACTATTCTATAATGCTATGCGTATATCCGTACTTCCTGGAGTGATGTGAAATGGCGTCCTTCATGGTTTGTTTTTTCCAGATCTCTCTTATTTACCCATCTTGTGCCAAAACGTTTTCCCAGGCATAATCATGTCAACGTGTAAATGAAGGGCATGTTAATCAGTGAATTTTCCATCAGTTACCTACATTCTTGCAATTTCTTGGCGTGCAATTGTTATCTTTCTCTGTAAAGTGTATCTGATATGGCTCTAAGTCAACACGAAAGGTTAGTAAATAAGAAACAATTATTTCTTGACATGAGACACAACTGATTTCGAAAATCAGATAACAGCAATCAAAAAACAAAATGGAGTTTATCTTTCACAGTTCCTGTACAACATCACACATCCTCTCTTTTTCAGTATGTTTGAATATGTTCGAGTTTCATTTTTTCGCTGTAGGATCCAAAGTCTCATTTGTAATAATTGTAATCTGTTTGACCCTGACATGTGGTGTTATAAAATTGTGCAACACACATCTTAAAGTAGGCTTACTATTATCAGGGTATCCCATAATCTATGTATACCATATGTACTGTAATTTTGTTCCCTGGCAGGTAGCATTTCCACTTACAGGTATTGTTGGAGCAAACCTTAAACACATAAATATCTGATGGCTCAATTTTGAACACGATCGCATTTAGGATGAAGACCAAGAATTAAGACAAAAGAGCCATGCATCGTCTACTTAATTAGATTTCCTGTGAAATATTCACATGTGGGTCCTTACCAATTAATCTATATACCGACCAATCTGCATACATATGTACATCTATACATCTGTACCTACCTACCTACCTACCTACCTACCTACCTACCTACCTACCTACCGACAGATAGACAGACAGACATACACAAAGACATACACACAGACAGACGTGTACGAAGATTACTTTAAAGGTACATGCTGAGGACTAAATTAGTCAAATGACTCGTTACGAATTCGGCAATCGGAGCGTTTTTTACGGTCGAAAGATTTCATCAAAATTACTGTTTGTTCACGAGGCATGATCACACGCCTAGAGAAACTCATCACGGCAAGATTCCGTAAATTGATTTAATTGAATTTATAAATTTTATTAATCTTTATCAGATTTTTCTCATCATTATTATACGTGCTCAAAATACGGAACCAGAATGGAAAAAATCCGAAACTCCGCTAAAGACGAACAATGTTCACCAGACACAATACATAGTACAAACCATCTTGGTTCAAATCAGGAATTGACTGCAAAGTTCAGTGAAACTGAAGAAATTAAATTATCTTAAGTTATTAATTCAATTATCTTCTACCTTTCACTTGATATCTTCTTATTTCTTTAACCAAGGTATACTTTAAAAGCAATGTATAAGCCTTGCAAACACAATTCAATGAGTACAATATACAATTTTACCTCATATAAGTTAACTTAAATTCAGTTGTTTACGATAACTTTGAACATTACGTATACACATGCTCTACTGACGAAGTTAATAATACGGGTTTATTCCTGGGAGAGCACCAAGTCCTGCTATCCGTACAAGTGTACCGCGGACACTGTATACCAAAAAGACATTAAGTCTACACTTTTTCTGTTAATTTGAGTGTTCAAAAGGGAATATTTTAGACTCAAATATTTAAATTCTACATTTTGAACAAAAGGTGAGTCAAAAGTATTTCAAAAGTAACGGCTAATAGAGCCATAATAAGACACTTGTCTATCACAGATTTCACACGATACGGTACTAACGATTCTTTAGACGCAAAGAAAACGCGCTGTGAGTTTGAATTAGTGATAGCCTTGTAGATAGATAGATAGATAGATAGACAGATAGATGCATGCATGCATAGATACAGAGAGAGAGAGAGAGAGAGAGAGAGAGAGAGAGAGAAAGAGAGAGAGAGAGAGAGAGAGAGAGAGAGAGAGAGAGAGAGAGGTTATATGTTATTTCTTTTACTTATCAT
>LD348769.1:23353-33442 GCA_001465055.1 Ptychodera flava | reverse complement strand
TTGTTTATCCAGTGTTCACATTTTAGTCTAGCCTCATTGAAAAGGAATAGGTGTACACATAAGTGTGCATAACTGAATCAAATTTTTGTGATATCATTACAGAAAGCAGTTTCAATCGTAGACACACCGTACAAATGGTAGGACCAATCATTATCCATGGATCTGTGAGCGGTATGGCAGTTGGTGATCACAGTACTCTTCATGTAGGTAACAGCTCAGTTTCAGAACAAACCTCATCACCACAACTTGAGGAACATGATGATGAAGGTTAGTGTAGTTTTTGCATTTTCTAAAAATAATTTGCCATAAGGCATTGTTTCAAGTTGGTTTTTGCCCATGAAAAGCATCCTCCTATACAAAGATACAAGCATTTTTACATGTAAGTACCATGTCTTCAGCATTTTAACACAACTTACATAGTGGTATATTTTTTGATGTAAATGTAGAACAATAATAATATTGCACCCTGAGTGTACACATAGAAGCTGTGAAATTGTAACCGCAAACAAAAATACTGAAAAAGTCTCAAAGCACTTTGGCTTTAAATTTTAGCTTGGTATGGTGTGAATATGTTGTTTCAATAGATATTATTTCTTGAAATAGAAAAGACAAGTAACATCAGTGTATAGTATGCAAGTGTGGCCACTACATTCAACAAATGTACACATTGACATACACATTTTTAGAATGTAAAACATTCAGTTTCACAAATACTTTTATTTGTCCTATCCCACAGGTCTTGTGTTTAGGTTTGAAGGAAGTTCACTTACCAGCCACTATGGTAAGTATTCTTCATGCAATGCTGCAGGTAAAACTCTTCTTAATCAAGTATTTATTTCTTTTGTGTATTTATTCATAAATTGATTATAACTGTGCAAGTGCTGAGTGTCTGTTCTTTGTTTCTTTCTCAAATACAAAATTTGTCAGGAAATACTCATACAGAGTCCAATAACTTTAAGAAAACTTAACCTGTGTATCACCAAAGTATTTGTAGATTATTTATAACAGGGTGAAATATGATCTTGTTGAAGTAAAAAAAATATGTTAAACAAAAAACAGTAAAAAACAAAACCTCAGGAATTACCAGTCTGAGTGCTTGAATTTTATTATGGATACCCCAGATATAATTTATGTAGCTTTGTTCATATAGTAATATCTTCAGTTTTCTAAGTTGGTTTTTGCTTCATCTCTAGTGACTGATGTTGTCCATCATGCAAACATCATTCAGCAATATTGCTCCTTCTCAGATGCTGCTCATTGTGCTTTTACATAAAGTTTATAGATCTCAATGGAGAATGTCATTCAAAATTTCCTGAAAATGTTGCAAAATTATGTTATATTGTAGTTTTTAGCTCACATTTGGTATACCAATGTGAGGATATCATATAAGCTGAAGTCGGCGGCGTCTGTATGTATGTGTACGTATGTATGTACATAAGTACGTATGTATGTATGTATGTGTATACGCTATTGTATGTCTGTCAACATCAAAAACTCGCGAAGCACTGCACTTTTTAGCTTGGTATTTGGTGTGTGGATGCATCCTGGGCTATAGATGGGAATTTGTTCAAATGAAGTTTGCATCGCCAAAATTATGCAAATGAGCTTAACTGTGAAAATGGTCAAGAATAATTAACTTTAAAAGCGCTGTTTTGATTGCTTTGAAAATTTGTGTGCAAGTACCTTAGGTGAGCCTTATAACAGTTTTATGAATACTGTGAAGATATCTTGAATTTTGTATTTGTGCTGAATGTTTTGGTTATTTTTCTGACTTTACATTAAAAATTCTTCTTCTCTGAAACCACGGGCTCAATCGCTCTCAAATTCTCAAACCCTTCTAAATTGTTTAAATTATGACAAAATTGGAAAAATTACTGGTTTAGGGCAATTTTTGTCAATTTTGGTCAAAAGATCTTAAAAAATATTTTCTTTTTAAAGCCTCGGGACAGACAGCTTTTATATTTGGTATGCAGATGTCCAGGGATGACAATAATTAGATGTGTGGAAATTGTCCTGAAATATACAAATTTGTATTTTTTAAGACAATTTTGTCATTTTTGATCAGGAAAACTTGTTCTCAAAATTACTTGTCTGATAGCTTTGTGATTTGGTATAAAAGTACTGAGGGATATCATTAGATAAATTTGCTGCTCAAAGTGTTGGGAAACCCCAAATTTGTATATTTAAGGTAATTTTCTCAGTTTGTGACCTTAAATGATCTACATGTACACCAACCCAGGATATGTTGTGAGACAGTTTTGAAGGCTGTGAACATAATTTTGTCATATTTGGTATCAATTTGTAGTAAAATTTGATCCAGAAAATAAAACTGAGGTCAATTTTTTCATTGGGGACCAAGTTTTGCAACTTTTGAATGTAAGACACACAAGAACTGATAAGAAATTTGGATCCAGGATAATTCCAGATGTTGTAATCACCATCTACAGTGGAAGGCATTTCACTATATGTCACTAGCTTAAGTGCTGTTTACATTCGAATGATAGAACTCATAGCATTAATTAAAAAATGCTCAAAGTTGTAAATACATTTCTTGCCATCTGGCCATTGTAAACATGGTCAATACCAATGGGTGGAAAATTTGATATTCAGGAAGGGGTAGGGTCTAGGATGGATGAGGTAGCATAACTTTTTTACCAGATCGTTTTTTCCCACTCTTTATGTTTTCCCCACTCTCCCACCTTTTCTTTTTGTCAAGCCTTCTCTAGCTGATTTTTTTTATTGACATTTGCTTATGTATTTAGGATCTGCTTGTCTCATTGCTATAGAAGTTGATATGCATGTTCCTAAAGATGACCTCCAGTACCTACCTAAGATACAGACCTTATTGCTTTTGTCATTTCTTGTTTTTCTGGTTTAAATATTTCTTGGGTGGACCAATTCAAACCAAATGTGAGCACATAGATTTATTTAAGATTTATTTTACTATTTGTAGTAAAACCCCCTCATTTTGACCCTTGATGTATTTGCAACAATTATACTCAATACAGGATGTGCTTGATTTCATCCAACAGTTCACACATATTCACCATCAAAAGTAGGAGTTCCAGAGTCCCAACAACCAGTCACTTTCAAGGAGAGAACAGTAAGAAGTATCCAGGAGTTAGAAGCTGGGCCTGCTATCATTAGATCATCAAAGACAGCCCACTCTTCAGCTTCAGTAGAAGATGGCATACCATCATGCATTTCAAAAGTTTGTAGACGACATCTTGAAGAAGTGTACAGTATACGGTTTGAGAAATACACCGCAGTGACATTGTACCAGAAACATGAGTTAGAGATGAATGTTTATGTTCCACTGAGATTTAGAGATGTAAACAAAGCCATACGCCAACAGGTAGACATCCCCCAGGATCAGTTAGATCTCAGTACAGATCAGAGAATTGTCATTTATGGTGGGTCTGGTCAGGGTAAAACAACTTTCTGTCAGCATATTGTGTACATCTGGAGTAAAGAGTTTAACAAGCAGACAGAAACAGAAAGTAAGTGTAATAAGTTGAGTAAATTTGACCTTGTGTTCTATTTAGAGGGTAAACGAATTGGTAGTGGGATGTCAATTATAGATGCTGTGTTTGATCAGTTGCTTCCAAGGGCTGAAATCATTGGCATTGGAAGAGTAGAGTTAGAGCATTGGATCCAGGAAAACCAGGAGAAGGTTTGTTTCATATTTGATGCTTTAGATGAGGTGCCAAGCACAGACCATGCCCTCAGTAAGTTCATTAACCTTGAGTACCTTGTCAAAACACATGCCATATTCACAGCCCAAAATCTTCCTGTCAGTAAATGTCGGAAATATTATGGAGTGTGTAACTTTGTTGGAGATGATGTGAGTGAGTACATCAGATTATTCTTCCAAACAGATCAAGGCAAAGCTAGAAGGCTACAAGAGAAGCTGCAGTCAAACTGCAATTTGCGTTGCATCATGTCCAATCCCCTATTTTGTCTTCTTATGTGTGTTCATTGGAAATATAATGAAGACAAGTCCAAGCCTGCCACTGAAACTGAACTTTTCAAGGATATCTTTGATTTATCCTTAACAAAATACAGTAAAACTCACAGTATCTCTAAAACACAACTCAAACAGAGATGTTTTGTTAACTATTCCCTTGCTTGGAAAGGTACAAAAGAAGGCAAGCTGACTTTCACAGAGAAGGAAATTACAAGTGAGCTAGAGGAAGAGGGAATTGAGGACAATGTTACTGTTGGGGATGTAGTTGGTCTTGGGTTTTTGGTGACAATTGTTGGACATTCCAAGGAAGGCCTTATTTATTCCTTCACTCATAGCATGTTTCGGCAACTGTTGGCCGCCATGTATGTCAAGGAAGTTAACGAGAATGGTACATATGATAAGTGTTGGTCCCACGGGAAATCACACGAAAGCCGACAAAGCATGGAAAATGTCTGTGTTTTCCTTGCAGGTTTGATGGGAGATCAAGCAGCTCCATTCTTTGATGCATTCGGTCGGAAATACAAAGCAGTGATGGAGAATAAAAATGCCCCAATAGAATGTGCCTACAGATGCATTCTGCTAGTGTGCAGATGTCTTGCACAGAGTAAATCTCCTCATAACTACACACATTCTATTGTAAGTAGTCTGTCTGAACAAAAGCGAGTGTTTTTGAATGTCTTCCGGCAGGATCTAGCCGACCACACTTTGGTGGCGCTGTCCTACATGCTTAAATCTGATCATTGTAGAAAGAATAAATGCCATGGAGTTATTCAGTCCCTACTGCTTTCAAATTTTGAAGAAGTTGAGGGCTGTGGGCTGCAAAGATTCAGTGAAGCACTGCAGAACTGCAAATGGCTGGAGGAACTAGATCTCTGCTTGACCTCACTGTCTTTTGATAGGTGTAGCCGGATAATGAAAGCTGTAGCTCTGAATAGAAGTGTGAAGAATTTGAGTATTGAAGTCTATCTTGACAGCATGGAAGAGGAAGCTATATTGACCATTCCTAAAGTACTGGAAACTAAAAAACTTGAAGCTCTGAGATTATTTGCAGTCTTTGTGAAGCAGTGCCCCCAAAGCTGCAAAGTAGCTCGGCAGAGCAAAGCTGCAGGTGATCATGGGCAGGAAATCTGTCCGAAGAGGCAGGCAGTTGGAAACTTTGTAAAAGCCTTTGCAGAAGCTCTGAAGCAAAACAGAACATTGAAGTCTCTTATCTTGACAGATTGTTTCTTCAATGATTGTCCTAACTCTGATGAACTGAAATTAGCCATTTTGAACCATCCTGAGCTGGTTTCCCTGTCTGTGTCAGGTCTCTTCAACGGGTCAGGTCAAATCAGTGTGGATGGAATGAAAATACTCTCTGATATTGTCAGATTGCGCAAACTATCCAAGTTTACCCTGTCCTTAACAACTTTATCACCAAGTGCAGCTGAGTATTCTCAGTCCAACAGTCAAGTTGGAACACTCCTGGATGCCCTCTCTGACAGTTCGTCATTGCAGAAACTCAAGTTCACATTCACCTGCTTGTCAGTTGCTCATCAGTTGCTCATTGTTGATTTCATTAGGTGTAGCCAACTGAATTCTATAAAATTAATCTGGAAGACGTTCTATCCCAGCTTCCTGAAAAGGTTAGGTGAGGCATTTGCTGAATATCCAGCCCCTGACTCGAAAAAAAGAGTCTTCTTGAAGCTGAAAGGAGAGTTCAGGTCAGGTGCAACAAGAACTCTGTTGAAAGGGATCAAAGATAATCCACAAATTGAAAGAGTAATTCTCCACGGTAACCCATTCCAGGTTGAGTTCATTTCTGAGTTTGTTGATGAGATTGAAACTTGGACAGACAGAGGGGAAAGTCTTAGTCTCAGGTTAGAAGGGGAAATTGTGAAGGCACCACCTTATGGAAAACCTTGCAAAGAATCTGAATTGTATGAAAATGATGAGACAACGGAACAGGTCACTGAAAGGTTGCAATCGTTTGAGCCCAGTTGTAGGAATGTAACAATAGAATCCCAATGTACTGCATCCCAGCCACAACTCATAGTAATGGATAATGATTGTACTTGGGATATGTCTTCAGATATCTGGAGGACATAGCCCTGACCAATCAACTTTGGAAAGTCATTGGAACAGTGCACTGATATACCAGCCACCGGGATTGGCAAGGGCAGGCTTCGCACAAATTTTTACCAATTGAAAGCCATGACTGCAGCACCTACAGTTTGCTTGTAAATAATTAAAAATCTGGTGGCATGGTTTGTGTTTTGTTGGAGCTCAACAGTGGATCGATGCGTCACAAAACAAACAGCTCATAGTCATGCATTCTTTACATTTTCACCTGTCCCATTCATTTTTTATTTGAAATTTATGTTTGCCCAAAGGGTTCCATACTTTAAAGTGCAATTTTTTGCAACATATTTTTAGTGTCGCAGTCTTTCATAGCTGAAATTTTTTTCGAGGGACACCTTTGTATTTACTCTTTCTGTAAACAACCGTGGCATATACTATAGCGACCAGTACCCGGAGAGTAAACATTGATCATAAATGGGCCTTTAACATTTTTGAAAGCCACCATTATAGCTTGTGTGTATTCTGTTTCAAAGTCAAACTTTTATAGCATTGCTGGTTTGGTTGGGAGGGAAAACTTTCAGAAATGTGTTAGGTCATTAAATCCCTTTTAAAGGTTAAACGCACATTTCTTTTATTATTAATAAATCCATCACACTCCAGTATCCCAAGTGGATTGTTATTGTGTACTCCATTTTTACTAATATCAGGATTATTTTTTCATGAAATGGGTACAGTGTTAACATTTTGTAAATTCAAATTGTCCATAATACAGTTTACTGTTATAAGGCGTATGTATTTAAGCAATAAAGCACACCAAGCGACAGTATACCACCAGATTTTGACCAGTTCGAGACATATATGCACGAGCAATAGCGAGTGCATATATGTCGTGAACTGGTCAAAATCTTGTGGTATACCGTCGCTTGGTATGCTTTATTGCTATTATATCATAACAGTATATTCAAATTCTGGCGTGGAACGTCAAAAATGGATTTTTGCTCAAGCTGAGAGCTTGCGATTATGCCAGCTGTGGTATATCGCCAATATACCACAGTTCTTTTCGCGTCTCGACCAATCAGATCGCTGTGTTTACGGCATCAATATACTGGTATGATATAATTTCTTATATTGCCATATGTCATGGTTTCTGTATGTAAAAACTTAATCCATATCCAAGCAACTCCAATGTAAGGATTATATGTAGATAAACGGTAATATATATCTCTCTCTATATATATGTATATGTGTGTGTGTAAATAGTCATTACATTTCACACTCATACACGTGTGTGTGTGTGTGTGTGTGTGTGTGTGTGTGTGTGTGAAATGACTATTTTTTACTAATAATTAGTAAAAAAAATTTTCTGATTTCATTCTTAATGATTAGGAAAAGATGTACTTTGAATATTTTTATAAATCAAAAAGTTCTATTCTGTAAAATGTAAAACTTTGAGATGAACTTATCATGGGTAAATTTCAGTGTGTGATTTCATTATATATATCTTTGTATTTACTTGTAAATCAGGTTTAAAAAAGAAATGGAAAAATAACAACTCATTGATAATATTTTCTTATGCTGTCTTTTGCACAATTTAAGACCACCGTGTACATACTTCAAACTGCTAATTCAGCAAGTCAGAACTGTGAACGACTGATAGAATTCAACTCCTTTTTTACCAAAATTAATTTTGTTTAAATGTTTGTTATTGACATTGACATCTTTAAAACTATGACAACGAACAATGGTATTAAAAAGTACAATCTTGGTGTTTCAAAACCAACTATCCATATACAAAGTACTAAACGGCATTTGAAAAATGATATCAAAATCACAATGTACTTATGAAAGATAATTTGAACTGCAAGGTCATGATGATTAAAATTGACTAGGTAATTGTGAATTGTCATCTTTTGGGAGAAAATATATCATCATGCCCCAATTGAATTTGAGAGGCTGTTTCAACCATAACTGATATTTGTTTGAAGTTTGCTATCTACAGTGACATCTTTCAAACTATGCAAGAAAACAACAATAGTATTAAATAGTTTAGTCTTGATGTTTGAAAACCAACTATCCATGTACAGGGTACTAATGGGCATTTGGAAAATGATATTTAAATCAAAATGTACAGGGAAAAATCATTTAACTACAAATGCATTATAAATTTGACTGGGTAATTGTGAATTCTTATTATTCTGGAAAAAAAAATATTATCATGCCCCATTCAGGTTGAGAGGCTGAGTCAGCCATTACTGTAACTGGTTTTGTTATGCATAATTGCTACAACTGACACGGGTATATTTATCACACCAAATTAGGTAATTACCATAGCTGAGCAGGTTTGCTGTATGCCCTGGCATTTATCTAAATGAACAGTAGTCGGTTTTATTGTCTGAAGACTGATAAAGAATCTACCAAACTGATGTAATACCTATACTGGAACAAACCATTTTTGACCAGTACCCCTCCATGGGTGAGTTTTGAAAGGGGCAATAAAATATTGAAGAGTGTAAAACACACTTTGTTTTAGTTATAATTCAAATACCAAAGTACAGACAGGACACAAAATGACTACAACATATCATGTTTGACTATGTACAATATTTTATTGGCCCTTTTAAAACTTTCCCGTATAGGCATGTCAGTTTACACAGTGGAGGAGCTGCCACCGGGGTTTGGTGGCCACCTTGTAAGTCTTCAGGCAATAAAACACACTCTTGTTCAAGTAAACACCACAGTATATAGCAAACTGCTCAGCTAAGTTGCTGGGTAATTACCTAATTTTGTGTGCCAAATATATCAGCTGTAAATACTTATGTAAATAGGCATTCAAGTTTAGCTAGAGCACCCAGTGAGAAATTATGGTTGCTTCAGGTGAGCCAACATGTACAATGATAAGGAGTTTTTTGACTGATAATTGTAATGCAGGCGCAATATGATCATGTTTTTTATATATTGTCCAAGATGAGAGTTTATCAACTCATAGGTAACATAGATAAACTGCAGATTGCAAAGAAGCAAGTTTAACATTTTCCTAACCCCCACCTCTCATTTTTGCACGCACAATATTGTACTTCCAAAGATGTTACTTTTTCATGTAAGAATGATTTCTATTTTTCTACTGGAACAAGCAATATCATAACTTATAATAGTGTTGCTTTATGCTGCTGTAGGCATACATTTAGTTCATGTAATGCCTTTGCTGCATTTTATACAGAGCGTAAAGTTAGAATGATTTGTTTTACTGAGTTCAGAAAGTCCAACATTTTGTGCTGTATTTAAAATAAAGCAAGTAATTAAATGTGGTGAATAGCTTAAAGCATGTTGATTGTTTGTCTTCAATTTTAATGTTGCATGTGGCAAGTTTTGTAAAATTTTTAATGTTTTCAATTTGCATTTGACATCCATAAGTCAGAGTAGGTTGTTATGGTGTATAATTAGATTTTACCATTACAGGCTAATAAAATGAATGCACTTTTAGTGTATCTTTGCCAACTGCCTGACACAAAGGATATATGAAACTCTGATCTCTGGGAAATGTATGGTTTGACTCATTTGTTTGTAATGGAATTTATGTATTGCATGCATTGCCCTTACCTTGTTGTATCATAGCCATCATGATGCAATTGCTTAAATTTTATGTATTTTCATCTGTTAATTAGGGATTAATACATTTTTATTTTTGTGTGTGTAGTCTTGGTTGCCCAGACTGCAGCTGGGAGCTATCATCTGGCCGATGGCAGCCCCTAAGTGCAGTCTGGGTAACCAAGACTATTGTGTATGTGCATTATGCAAGTTACTCGTTCCATGTGACCATTATTTAGATTTCTGTTATATCCATATAGGCTTCTGTTTTAAACAAATAAAGAGGACACTGAACATCACTGGCATAAGTTTTGTGGATCGATCCAGTCTTGTGTTTTGTATTCAAGCTTTTGAGAACCTTCAGGGTGATTTATTATCACAACTGGAAGTTGTGATATAGAGGTGGTTTCAACCGGTGTTTGATGTCGTCCATTTCCGTAAACGACAAAAAGTCAAAAACTGCTGAACAGACTGCG
>LD348768.1:21945-34159 GCA_001465055.1 Ptychodera flava | reverse complement strand
TTACCAAGTCAGCAGTAATTGTGACTACAACTGATGATACATTTGTAGACACATTCATTACGTCGCTTTGCATCAACCTTTGATGTCAAATCCCCACAGAGAGAATGACCTAAGCATGAACTGTTGTCTCCAGGAGTTTGCAACAGTTAACAAAAAATATGCAATCTTTGTGTTGGTATGAGTAGAACTATTGTACAAAGCTGTGTCTACAAAACCTGTCTACAATGGTATCTCAATAAATATTAATCAATTCACACTACACAGTTCTACAGACTCATTTTCAAATATAATTCTGACACAGCAAATATTGCATAACACTGAAACAATTGCTGATGATCTTTACACCAATATCCATTTAATTCTGTGTCTAAATTTCATTGTTTAATTCCAGCTTTTCAAATTGCATAATGCTATTCTTAATTGAGTCACATAATCAAGTGTATCAATTCTGCCATCAATTTTTATCAGAAAATTTCTATTGACCTACAATATTCAGGTCGGTGACAAAATGTCAAAGCAATGTTTGTATATAGGGTGTGTTAACCTTCAAATATTTACTTTCTGCAAAGGGAGTCTGTTTGTGGATGTAGCTGATATTGGCAAATTTATTTTGTTGCCAACATTGGTAAAGGCACTTGTTGGGAGGCCATCCTAAGCGATACAGGGAAAACATTCACGGTAAATTTACATATCTGTGTCAATGTGACACACCTCATTTCTACTGATGAAAATGCCACTAACAACACAAAGAAGTGCATAATTATCAGTAAAGAGACAGAGAATTTAATGAAACTACCGGTAGTGAGCAAGAGGTTTTAAATCATTTGATGATGTGTAAATGGTTAAATGAATATCTGCTATCAGCTGATCTAAGAACTCTTCAGATAATCTGAGTATTTCCAATACACATCCTCAGCAACAATATCTTTGAATACTTCACAGCAGAAAATAACAGTCGAGTCAATTTGGTGGGGAGACAGCAGTTTGGCCATTGCTGCAAACCACTGGACTCTGTGTGGCGAAGGTTGGAGTCATTACACCAAGATTCTAGCATAAATGTAGTATTATTGAGAACAGATATTGACAGAAGAGACTGCAGTAACAGAGATTCTGTAACTGGCAAAATGCGCACTGTACATGTCAGTAATATTGTACATTGTATGATGAAGAAGCATTTTATTTTTATCAACTAGAGCTGCATAGGCCAATTTTTGGGAAATCACTTTTTTCAGAAAATGTGTGCGTGGTTGGTACATACATACAACACCATTTCCAGCATCCTGAGTTTCACAGTCAGAAAGCGGGAATAGCTATAACTGACTGTACAGCTACCAAATTCAAATTATTTTTAGCAGCAGCTTGCCATAAGTTATGATATAGCAGGGTTGTGTCCACAAACAAACGGGCACATGCTACCATTGGCCTCTTTCCTGAAACTGCGGCTCAGATTTATCTGAAACTGGAAGTGACATGTTTCTTATGTTTTTGGGGCTCACCAACACTTAATAAAGAGTGTAGGATGTATTACATAAACTGAAACCGAATCAAAATTTTAGTTGCACTCTGTTCATTGTAACATTCAACATGGTCAATAAGGATGACACATGAAAATGCAAATGACTTGTTTGTTAAGGATAAATAGTGAAACAAGGTCAGCGTGGCTGCTGTTTCATCATTTAGGTGATGGTAAAAATCAAACAGCACATCAAAATTGTTTTGCCTGGATCACGATCAAAGCTGGTTTTACTTCACACCATATACCGGTAATGAACCTTTGTTATTTAGACACTAAGACAGTGTTTAAATAAAGATATAGGAATAAACCAATCAGTATGATTTTAAATTCATTTTTTTTCATAACTTTGTACCGGTATGTGCTGAATTTGCAAGAATGTAAACGACTGGGGTCATACTGAGAAAGGTTAAAATTCCAAACTATTCTAGGTAGCTCATTGCTGCTTTTACATTATTACAGGCACCCTAGACACAAGCAGATTGCTAGCAGAGGAGGACATGGCCTAGGACTTCTTCAGGTTGTGACATTGAAATATCATCCCAGCACTGCTGGGGACTCCATTTGTTGGAAGTAAACATTGTTGGGTGTGAGCTGATCTGGTTGTACATGTACATGTACACAACGTCAATTCACTACTCTATAGAAGGGGACTGACAAAGAGCAAGGTGAGAGCTATATTGCTCTGGACTGACACTTCATGACTGTGTAAACAAAATATTACTCCCTGAATTGCCCAAAGGCTGAGGGAAAACAACCCTGTCCACAGACAATGAATTTGATTCTTGAAATAAATAGATGAAATACAGAATA
Source organism: Ptychodera flava (assembly GCA_001465055.1). Lineage (NCBI taxonomy): Eukaryota > Metazoa > Hemichordata > Enteropneusta > Ptychoderidae > Ptychodera > Ptychodera flava. The sequence continues at coordinate 31,833 of LD348768.1, read as the reverse complement.
GCAAGAAATCATATAACAGTGATCCAAATTGCTGAAATGTCTGTTAAACATTATTTTAATCACAGTTGACAACTCATCTGAAAATAGTCTCCCTCAGGGCATCACAATGAAGAGGGTTATCAGTAGTATTTGGATGGAAAATGAACTAATATCATAAATGTGAACATAATCCAGAGACATAAACTACAGTTTGACAGAATTCAGTAATTTCAATCGATAATGAGCATTGGCAGGCAAATATTGATCTTGAATGATGAACGTTTTTATTTTTTCGTTTCTCTTTTTGTTGACAAGGTTCAATGACCTACATAACTGAGCACAACGACCGGGACACAGATGAATGAATGAAAAGAAAAGCTGACACAAATGGCTTTTCAGTGTGGTGGATCAAGGTCTGTTTTGGGTGTGGTGCTTTCTGGAAAACTTGATGTTTGATCAATTCCTAGCTTGCAATGGATACTCTGTAAACTGTAAGGGATTTGTTACTATGTCAGTCTGTTGTACAATCTGTAGATTGAATATAATAGCTATATATATATATATATATATCTGTGTTTCCTCTGCCACTCTAAAAGTTGTAAAATTACTAATATTTTAGATGATTTACTAATTTTTTTCATTGTTGATTCTTAAATATACAAATGCAAGGAAGCAGCTAGTTGATTGAGAGCTGAAGGCCCCCAAACCTCAAAATAGTTCTGTCTAAGCACATGTTGTACTTAATTTGAATTTGACTGAATGATATTCCGTATTGGAACGGCTAAGTTTACTTATGAATTTCAAAATTTACTAAAAGTTTCAATACCCAATTCGTAAATTTACTAAAAAATTTCAGAAGCCATAGGAAACACAGTATATATTATATAAACTCAGAAAATATGAGCTGTATAGTTTTGTTATGGGCTGTTTTTAGCTTTTGTAGTACAGGTTATTCTTTAAACTATATTTTTGAAGGCTTTCAAAAAGCACGGTCATTTGTGAAGATGTACTATCATCATAACGCTGTACAATTATGAAAGTCTGAATCCATCTCCTCACAACAGAGTGAATCTTAATATTTCAACATCAATGTAATTAACACACCATTGAATCATTCTAAAACAGAAGATGATATATAGTTGCAGGTCAACAGAGCTGTAGACCGCGGTCTTTGTTTTAGAAATCTAACCCTTGCACCATGGCAATTTGGCCCAGACCCATTGTTATCAACGGTTAAGGGTGGACCTGTTGCAGAATGAGATACAGCCAAGAATTTCAATGTATATTTTTTACAGCCAGTGCTATGTATGGAACCCACGATTGTGTAGAAATTGAGAAAATACATCATAAGTTCTGTAAGTTTATTTTGGGGGTTAATATGAATACTACAAATTCTGCTGTAAGGGGGGAACTCGGAAGATATCCTATCAGAGTTCATATAGATATGCAAATTTTACGTTTCTGGCTCAAGTGTATACAGGTTCACTGCCCTGAAATAGTGAAAGATTGTTATGAATATCAATATGATAGAGCACAGAAAGGTTTTAACTGCTGGGCATTATATGTCAAAAACTTGCTTTGTAACTTTGGTTTTGGTGAGGTATGGTTGAACCAACATGTGACAAATAATGGAGTCTTTCTTCTACAATTTAAACAGCGATGTTGCGATATTGCGATGCAAAAGTGGTATTCTGAGATATGTCAAAATTCAAAGTTATGTACCTACTCTAAATTTAAACTTCACTTGACATGTGAAAAGTATCTTACATGTATCCCAAATATTATATACCGAAATGCATTATCGCGTCTTAGATTATCATCACATTGCCTCCTTATTGAGAAGGGTAGAGAACTTGGCATTCCACGTGAACAGAGATTATGTCCATTTGGTTGCAATTGTATCGAGGATGAATATCATTTTATTCTTGTATGTCCAAAATATGAGAACATTAGATCTAGATTTATTTGTCAATTTTTCTACTTACCTGCAAGTGAATGGAAATTCCTCTTACTATTACAGTCAGAAAATCCAAATACATGTACCTTGGAAAACCTAGGAAAGTATGTATTTCATTCTTTCAAAAAGCGCCAGAATCTTCTTGATGAACATAGTTAATGTTTTTGATGATTTTTGTTTATGTGAGATATCATCTCAAGTGACTGCATGTTCTTTTATAAATTGTGAAGATACATTGTACATGAAGGCCAATGGCCTGTAGTACTGAATAAATATCACTTATCACTTACAGCCAAGAATTTCAATGTGTATTTTTGACAGCGAGAAATTTCAATGTATTTTTTGACAGCCGAGAATTTCAATGTATACTTTTTACAGCCAAGAATTTCAATGTACTGTATACTTTTTGCAGCCAAGAGTTTCAATGTGTGTTTTTGACTTGCAGATGATTATAGCATCAGTGAGTGCAATTTGGCTGGGTTGAGATGTCCTTAGTATTTGCTGATGGCTGGTTGTTAGTGACTCAGCAAAACCACTTGCGTTTTTGTATAATTTGCCAAAAATGCTTGAGCATATGTGATCTTGACCTATTTTGCAGCAAAAAAACAAATTCATTTTGGCAATGTGTAAAGGACAATACAAACTATACTTTACACATATTTTTATACTAACACTGTAGCAAGCATTTTTCCCTTCACACTGTACCTTACACTCAATATGGAAGCAATATTTCAGTGAAAATTAACTTTGGCCCGACACAGATACATAGTACTAAATGACATGACAACACAATCTCTTAACACCAGTACCACCATCAGAACATTTTCCATAAACATCACTCTGTAGATGAGAAGCTAAATCTAACAGCACAAGGACTGTCCCTCATTGACCTAATTTCACTGTGACATGCAATTTGTCAACAGAAATCACAATAACCAGAAAACAGATGACTAAGAAAAGAGGCTTAGCTGTATAACAGCAATTTTGTTCTGACTTGCAGAAAAAACAAGCGGTTATTCTTTAATTTAATTTGGCTGTCAAGTAATCATTTTATTACAGAACAGCATGCAGCACTGAGCAAGATTGCTGTACTGAGGAAACCCAATTTTAAAATTGCCATGACTTTGAGATAATGGGCAGTCCCATATAATGTCATCTATGACACACAGTATGATCACTTGGCGCTTTCCAAGAAGTCATGCAAATTCTCTTTGCGGATAGCAGAATGAAAAGATGTATACAGCTTTTCTGAAACAAGTGAAGCATCATGTGTGGTGAATAATGAAAAGATGACGTCAATACAGTCTACCCTTTCAGTGTAGTGCAGTACATCATATTGTTCCTAAATATTGACATGCCAAATGAATGGAACATGAAGCCGTAAAATGAACATATGGGCAATTTGTATCATCAGAAATTGCTTAAATAATAGAATACATGTACGGTGTATGTACTACAACTATATGTAAGTGTGTATGAATCATGTATATATATATATATGAATAAAAATAATGTATGTATGTATTCATTTATTTGGATGTACTGATGTATATGTATGAATGTATGTATGTATGTATGTATGTATGTATGTATGTATGTATGTATGTATGTTGTACATGTATGTATGTATGTATGCATGCATGTATGTATGTATGTATGTATGTATGTATGTATGTACATATGTAAACAATGTATGCATCATGTATGTATTCATATGTAAGGATGACTGATGTACAGGTATATATGTGTATACAGTATGTATTTACAAATTTATATGAATACATGTTTGGATATATATGTATGTATGCAAAAAACATGAATTTCAACCAATTATATCCCCTTTTACTTTTATTTATCAGTTTGTGTTAATTTGTCAAGATCGAAACACTGGAGGTCATCTAGTCATTATATTAAGGATTTATTTATATATTAAAATAAATTAAAATGTTGGTAATATTGTGTATTTACATGATCAACAATTATACCAACATTTTATGAGATTTCTGTGACTTCATCAAAAACTACTACCAGGTACAATATTTTAATGTTGCTACATGTACAAAAAGATCTGGGCAAGTATTTTTGTAATATTTAGATAAAATCCTTTAAATCTGCTACAATGAAGATATTATTCAGATGAGATATATACATTGTAATTCAATGGACATTACGACCTATATCTATCATCCTATACTTAGTGCAGACTGAATAGGCAAAATCAGTTCAAAAATACTGGTCACTCTGTGAACTTGACCATTGATATCATCTGGATGATGCCTCCAGGTAAGGGTGTGTAATACATCATGATAGTATAAGCACAACAGGATGTTTGCCCTCCAATCCCGGCCTCTAATGTACACAGTATGTCTTGAATGAGTCATGATCATGACCCTGTCTTGCTAAACAACATTCATCATCAGACCTCCTGATAAATTTAGCCAGAATGGAAAATTATGAAGGGCTTCCTAACAGAATACTCTGATCGTGGAACTGACTAATGGCAGGATATCACCATGTTACTAGGAAAGCTACAGAAATTCCAACTGTTTCAATGTATGCCAGTTCATCTGCTTCAGACTCCTGTGGTAAATACTTGTTGTACTACAGATTCATGTCTACAGAACAAAATTATGTCATTTAGAACCTGACCAAAGTTTCAGTGTATGATCACAAAAAACACCCTAGTCAACTACTGAGAAGCTATCATTTCCTTAACCACCATATGCCAGGAAATGCTCCCCAACTCCACTGCTCCATTGATGGGAAATAACAATGAATGAAACACACTTTTGTTTACCATAAATCATGCTTATCATTTATTACTAAGCCTTCACTACCGCTTACACACAACTCCACAAAAGGGTAAACAGTCAGCCAGTTTCTTATCATTAATCACAAGACTTCTGCAAATTCTTTCCACTCTATAGACACGCAAGTGTACCTCTTTCCTTGTCAGTCCCTTCATCACCATTTTTTTTTATTTTATTCTTTCTAACTTTGCCACACAGCTCAAGTTATACAAACAGTATTCTAATAGTGTTGATATAAATACCCACACAAAATGTAATATTGTATACAATTACTGGTACTAAGAGAAGTTACTATGCACCTAATATATCTACTTCCTTTTTGCCATTCATGCTTTACCTGTTTTCATATATCTCAGCAACTGCAAAGACTACATATTTGGGTGCTTTTTGTTCCCAGCATGCAACCAAATTTTCTTCAAAACAATTCGAGGATAACCTTGGATGACTTTTGACCTACTTTTCATCACATTCTCACAAAGGAAAGACGAATATACTGCATTAGCAACAGAACTATCAGAACGAATGACAGTCAATATCAGCTGTGAGTTTCTTCACTACCCATGTCAAGACCCTATCTGATATAGATCAGATGTTTTACACCATCCAGTTCCTCACAAACAGTGCACACACAAAGATGAATCGAGCGGGTTTGATCTCAGCCCCACTAAACCATGAGTGATTGTGTTCTCACTCAGTGAAATCACACCCTGTCAGTTAAGCAACTTGAGGTTAGACAGGTTAATGTGTCCGGCAAGTGATGGTGGTAGCAACTCTACATAAATCATGCAACAACTGTCCATCAGTGAACTTTGCTTGTTCATCAGGTATACATAGAAATAATTTGAGATCATATTGGTTTCCTCTGAGAAGACAAGACAAAGACCGTGACAAATTCCAACAGCACGCTTGATGAGGCTTGTGACCACTAGTATTGATATGTGGTAATGGCATCTGTGACACAGGCAATACCAAATTTTCCTCAATAGACCAAATACTTCATGTTACTTGTGTGACAGATATCATGCCAATGAAAAATGTATCACTTTTCAAAGATCAACAATCATTGCTTTGTGACTTCACGTCAGTAAAAATTATGTCCACACTATCTACATTTCAGAGGCCTTCATTATATGTACATTTTTTTTAAACAATAGTAGCCTATATATGAAAATTTCATGTTAGGCCTCACTTGTTTTAACCAATTTGATCCAATGACATCACATGAACTTGGTAATTTGGGGCTTGTATCATCACAAACTAAAGACACCAGCTTGTTCTCATGCAATGATGTCATGCTCTTCTTTAACACATCATTGACTTGACCCGAGATTTTGCTATGGTTTTGAACAAAAAGACTTCTTTTTGCTTCTTTATCTCAAAAAGGTTGAGATTTAAAAACAACAGGACACAATAGCCTATCACAAAATGTGACAATTAGGAAGATCTACCTAAATACAATTTTACAAATTTTACAACAATACCCAGACAAAATTTCCATGAGATCTAATGATAAATCTTTCTATGCTCAACTTGATTTCATTCTGTACTTGCTAATAAAATATGTATGCTCAAAAAGCGTGCTCACTTTCCCTGAGAAATGATAGATATGATATTGAGTGCAGAACAATGGTGAGATGACAGCTTTGATTCATTTAGGAATATACCTTAAAATGTACAAGGCTATGGCCTTCTGGTTGCAGAGATGCTGAATGTAGTTCTCTGCACTGTTCTCCACAGCTTGAAAAATCAGAAGGACACTGAATTTACATAACAATGTATAATTTGCATATTATTTTGTTGTGAAAATGGTTATTTTGTACGGTTATTAACATATGAATAGATTGCTTCATAAACAGAAGGTAGGCCAACCCTGGAAAATCCCCCTGCCTGTTCTGAGGTGAGGTAAGTGTCCTTACCTAACCTTCAAATACTTTGTCCCAGTTTACCTAGAGCTAGAAGGTCGCGCCTTACAATTTGTTTTGTTTTGATCATTTAGCAGTTCATCAATTTAAAAATTCATTTGCTACTTGAGTGTCTGTCATCTGTGTCTGATTAATCATCTGAAATGTATACTGACTACTTTGACTTTCTGAAAAATGGTCTCCATAGAGTCCATGACATGAAATTGCCGTGACCCTGACCCCTATGACCTGTGCTTCTCACCTTACAATTATTCAATATCAAGACCTCTTTCAACTTGCACTTGCACTTGATGGAGTCTCTTATTATTCAGGCTAAATGGCATGATATGATAATATAACTTGACTTTTCATCTCGGCCTCCCTCACCTCTTATGGGTCTACCTTAATCAACTACGGCCAAACGAGAGTTGAAAATAACCGGCTACTTGAAAGCGTTCACATAAAAGGAAGAAATGAGCCTTGTCTTCATATGAACCAATCACAGGCTGTGTAGATGTTGCATATTTATATTGCTGGACAGAAATGCAACCACATACATGTACTTTGCATAACCTCATATTCACAGGATGTTTATAATGGCATAGTCTCTCTCTCTCTCTCTCTCTCTCTCTCTCTCTCTCTCTCTGAACGAATGAAAGGTCACTTGGAAAATAAGGAATGCAGAGTTACCACATGACCAAATCACCAATGTCCTGTGTTTAAAAGTCCATGTCACTGCATTGTGCAGTCATGGTGATGCAAGCAGTCAAATAAAGCAACAAATCACATGCAAGACGTTTGATGATGAAAAGCTGGCAACTGTTCATGACCTGACAACATAGTTGAAGACAATATGTGATGTTGATATGAAACTAACGTCTCTACAACAGTGTTATGTTATATCCAGGACTTATTTGCATAATACACAATTCAAAATGTTGTGCATAATAATTTATACATCCATGGACACATGAGGACGCAAACAGTTGCAGTACCACTGTAATCATCTGGCTATAAAAAAATACTCGCGTATACATGTAAGACCCTTCCTCTCTTTTAGGTTTTTGACAATGCTTTATGACTGTGTATGATACCCTACCGGAAGACAAGACATAATTCTAAAAACTGACCATAGTATGATACCTAAGATGACCAGATGTATGAAGTTGTTGCCTATGACCAACTACAGATTTGGAAACGTCTTCCCTGGAAAGAGTCTATGATTATGAGCCATGTAACAGTAATGATAGCTGTACATCTGTCAATATGAAAACATTGGCGAGCTGAGGTGGAGAGGCTTTTTGTTGTGAGGGATGAGTAATATGGAAGCATTAATGAATCATTGCAGTGGATTAAATTACTTTGAGATGAAAAGAAACACCCCAGCATTTTTCTGACAATCTTTTTAGATGAGTGAAACGCATCATAAAGATTTTTTTCAATGTCACACATGCTGGCCTGTTCATCAATATTGATAATTGATAGGCAATGCTGGCGAACATCACACAAATTATAAAGCAGTCTGAGAAACAAAATTACATACTGTGTTTGTGTGTCTGGGTAAATGATATCAACACACACTTACGTATGTATATATGTAGGTACGGCATGTACATGCATGCATGCACTAGCTTGAGCACACGTATGTGTGTGTGTGTGTGTACATACATACATACACACACACACACACACACACACATATATATACATATATATATATATATATATATATATATATATATATATATGTGTGTGTGTGGGTGTGTGTGTGTGTGTGTGTTTAAATGAGAAGGTACATCTGTCAAATTCCTGGACACTGACATAACCACTGAAGGTGGTATTTCTGTTTTCAAACTCTTTGAAAAAAGACTAATTTCCCTTCTTCATTGCTTGCATGCGGAATATCTCTAGCACATAACAAAATATATTTTCTATGGTGCATATTCTTTCAAAATAACTTTGGGCATCATGAAATACATTTTTATGAAAGAATTTATTTCCTTCTTTTCAGAGAACCCACACAAACAGATGTTGTTACAAGGCGGACAAGATGTGTTAAGTTTTGCCAGGCTCTTTCACAATAAGCTTTAGCTGTAAAGACTTTCCTAAAATCACCTCGAGAAATCAATGATAGCACCAAACATCTAGACTTCATGTTCCTTGTTGTTTGATCAAATTGATAGTGAGACATTCTCACTGTGAGCACCTACTGCCAGATTACATGACACTTTGTGAGTCTCTCTCTTTCTCTCTCTGTTTCTCTCTCTCTCTCTCTCTGTCTCTGTCTCTCTCTCTCTCTCTCTCTCTCTGTTTCTTGGTATGTTTCTTGGTAAGAACAGCAAAGACTAAAAGAAACCATTACATTACCTTTCAGGCATTGTACATGCTTGGTGCTTTGTAATGTAGTTTGAATCAGTTAACATTTATATAATTTTGATTCTGACAAATGTGTTCGGTACATGTAACTTTACACTTCATTCATTAATCTTTCACTCGCGGATGCAGTAATGTAATGCACAGATAACATCTTTGAATTCCACTATTCATGAAAACTTGAAAAGACTACTCATGTTGTACATGATTATTGCCACCTGCCGTCACACTATTTTCAGCCACTCGCAGTGCTGTTTGCCACTGATAGTGGCAGTCACGGACATGAGCATGTTCCTTGAACAATGACAAATTATACAGAACCGACCATAGCCTTAACTATCAGATATGATCACAAGGAGCAAACACAGTGCCATACAAATGGGGCGACAAAATGTAAACACAAATGAAATCCATTTCTCCAGCTGGTTCATGTCCTAAAATATGACCTGCTACTTTCAAACTGGCAGCGATACTAAAGTGTCACTCCTCTTCGTGTTAGACTCAGTGTGATTCACACTTCGCTTGTGTGCCAACTTTAAAATGTTCAACACAACGTCACTAACATTGAATTGGCGATATTCCCAGCAACAAACAACAACACGACGACAGAGCGATTCCATTTTGGCTTCTTTGCGCAGAGAGACGTCTGGTTCCCATTTGTCTCCACTGCATGAACCAAAGACTGAATGAAATCAGCTTTTGAAATTGCAGTGGACCAACATATGATTTGGATACATTTATCAATATAACTTTACCATTTTAATTACTTGTGGAGGTTAGACACCAAGTCGGTGACAATGACATTACGTACGTGTATGTATTTTAAATTATACAATGTATTTCCCTACCTTTGTAGTGAACTCTCAAG
>LD348768.1:7988-19318 GCA_001465055.1 Ptychodera flava | reverse complement strand
CAGTATAAATATGAAGTTGACACCTATTGATGGCGATCCAGAGAGGGATATGGCTTCTCATCTAGGCCTATCACGTGCTTGTTCTGTAGATTTCAATAAACACCTTTTGCGGAACTTTTCAAAAAAGACGCGGTTTTTGTTGTTGTTGTTTGGGTTTTTTTGAGAAATATGGGAGGAGACTAGACCAAAAGTACACCATATTAATAAAATCAAGAAGAAGGAGGTATAAAATAAACATATAGGCTAGTTACAGCCTTGCGAAATAATGAATTGCAATAGATGAAACTCTACTTAAACTGGTATATGTGCTTCTAATCATGCTCCTCTGGTCAAGTACATTCATATTAAGCGCCAAACATCTTTTAATGCACAAATATAACTACTTTGTGTGCTTATCAATACTTTCTATTACATGAAGTATTTGCCTGTTGGGATTTGTTTTTGTTTATTTGTGGCCATGATTCCTAGCCCTGTGTACTGATCTGAGTGTTCCAGTGTTTATGTTTATTAACCTCCAAGTTCCCATTTGACACAGGCGTGCGTCTTCAGCTTCGACATCAACACCCTATACATGTCACTTTAAGTCGCATTCGAAGCTGCAGACATGCGCCTGTGAGACAAGGTTCCTACTCAGCGCAGAAATAACAACTTGTTAAAGTCACTTATAATCGACGAAAGACCGTTGATGATCTGCTATCGGTGTAACCATGGAGGTAGCATGCAGAGATTGTGCATCATTTAAAACAAACTACGCATTTACTTTGTCGTTTACCCTTCCTGGAAATACGAATCATTTAGGAATAATTTCATGACATGTAAAGGTGACCCTTGACGTCGGCTAGTTATGAAAAAGGATCACCTTGAGTCTCGCAGGACAGTTTTATTGAGTGATTCTTCCCCGATGCTTTGGCTTGCATATATCTCTTGTGATTCCACATTTTAGCAGAGGAAGCTCAAAATTTCAAATGTTCCCGATGACGATTAAAAGTTATATCACGACATCAGATTAAAGATCACTGCCTTCTCAATGCGCGGAACAAGAAATGTGTGTCAATTAATGGCTCGTAATATCCCACATTGTCGCAGAATGCTTAAAATGATAAATTTGATTTAAAAATATATCTTTGGCTTCAAGAAGTCACAAATACATATGTGACGGCTCCTTTCCTTGAATTTATTCATATAAATCATTTGGTCATAGTGTCCACACCTGAAGACGGATAAACCCCCAATACACAATGGTTACAATACAGCTGTACATGTATCTCCTTTCAATCCCCGCTTAGCAACGAGGATATCGCGTGTGCGCCCTCAACGGTGTAAGTTACAGTTGCGTACCACCACTACCATAAACCGAGTACAGACGCAAAATATTTAGCTCAAGGGTCTTCTAAGATCGTCGCGTGAACTAATAAGAGAAAATTAGCCCATTTACAATAAAACAGTTCAACTTTCTGTAAACGAAAGTTCAGACAATATAAAGTGCTGATGTGAGACGAGGCGTACAATGTAAGTGTGCAGTAATTTTCGGGTGTAACTATATATCGACGTGATCGGTGGAATTCAGTGAAAACAAAGAATTTACCATGAATAAAATATCAACGAGCTATTCAGCCACTTCCTTTGCTGAATATTTGAAAGTTTGATTTGCAATTATGTGGTTTGGGGTGCGGAAAGTCTTCATTTGCATACATGATGATATTTTCTTGCTTTTCTCTTTCTTCACTCATCCCATGAAGTTTGAATGAGAATATGTTGCTACCTTGAGTCTTTCTGTTTCTTCAGCATACATTATGACTAACAAGACACATGGCAATCATGCATGGCAGCTAGCAGGCAGGGCTATTCATCAAAATGCCTTCTTTCATAATTTACCACAAAAGCAAAATAAATTAATTGAGAGGTTCCGATTACATGCTTTTCAAAAGTAGGGTTAGTAGGTCGGGATTTTTTTCATTTTCTTCAAATATTTGTATATTTCTTAAGTCTTACAGTTGTTAGAAATATCGATGTGGTGAACAAGTCCATAACTCGTTTTCAGATTGGATTGTGATGTTATATTACAAGACAAAATTACTGCAGTGTACATATTTGTTTGAATACCTTCAAAATTGAACTGTGACTGACCTCAAAAATCTTCTACAGAAAACTGAACTGTTTATCATCGGCCACCCAGGTTTTAGCGGATGATATTGTGGTTCGCTCATGCTCATTTGATAAAATTCATAAAAATAAGCATGAACACACGATATATCGACTACAGTACTCGTGGAAACCGCCCCACCTCATGCTCGTGTATAACTATATGCGCCCCTTCTCTACTTTTTGAGGATTTTCAAAATGCTGCTCATTTGTCTCTATGTCGTAACCCTAGGTACAGTTAAATAGCTCAAACATGGAATGTATACTATAAATGTCCGTGAGCATGTATACAATGCTGGAGTAAGGTCATTGAAAATTCACTATTGTACTGAATTGCCTTTTTAAATTTTTTGGATCATTTGTGCCGATACACAAAATCAACAACTTTTCATATTATCAAATATGCAATTAAGAATAACTTCATCCTCACTAAGTTCGATGTGGTATTAACATTTTTTCTTGTCAGCTAAAATATGACAGCATACTATCGATTCGATTGTTAATTTATAGATCGTCCTTGAACATGAAATGTATTAATGGGTTTTCATTGTTTACTTCAAGCTTTTGCCATCACCGAAACGAATATTTATTTCATATTCAGGCTCCCCCCATGAGCTCAAAGACATCCAACACAGGCATTAGTCTTTTCTCCCTGTCTGTGGTCTGCTGCACTTCCAGCCACGACCCAGCATCGCCAGTACATGAACACAGACAGAGTCTGTTGTACTATAAGGAAAACCTGGATGACATTCCTCTAAAATTTTAGAAAGTGCGCTCGTTATTCACGGCGAGAAAGTGGCCATTAAAATACAGAAATCGCTATCTGCCATGTTGTAGCGTGAGATCTCATCGAAGTTTGTACTTTTCGACAAACTCCACATGTTCTTTTCTCCAGCTCCTACGTTTATATATGGCTTTACAAGGTAAACATGGTAGGTCGCGATACACAAGGTATTGCAAATAATTAATAATTAAAGTCATGATGAAGAAATGTTATGTATTAAACATATTTGAATTATAAAAGCCCTACCCATGTCGTGTGTGTGCGTGTTTGTGTGTGCGAGCGCGCCTATTACTTCAATGAGCTGCCAGCGAGGTCAAGGCGATAAGTTTCCGCGTTTGTGATCGGTAGAACAAATTAAAAAGAATATACGGGAAGAAAACTGACATATATCCCAGGGTATCGGAGACAATATTCATCTGGGAGTTAAGCATGTCATGTATTAAACTTTTTATAATACAAGCCCTACCTGTATTTTGTGCGTGCCTATTACTTTACCCTCGCTATCTCTGTATAGTATTTCAAAGAAACAGTCTATATCTGTTAATTGACCTCCATAATCCCCTTCATTAATTGTTCTACCGATCACCGACGAGGGAGGGGGGGGGGGGCTCATGGCCTTGACAAAATAACTGATCCTTAGCAGCTCATGACTTATTTATGATCCACTAACGAGCGGCTCATTTGGAAGTTATTTTCTGTAGTGAGGGGAGGACCACAGAAAAAAGATCAACCCATCAGTACATCGTATTTAATGAGATTCGAGCTGCCCTTTACTTCGAAGAACATTCATATACTATGCCGAGTTAAATTTTCACTAGTTCAAGGGCATGAGCTAAGGGCGACAATGCGTAAAACTACACTTGAAAGTCTCCTTGTATTGCCAGTTGTAACATAGAAACTCATTAAATTTTATTTTCTTTCAGTATTGGCTGAAAGGGGAGGAGGAGGAGGAACCAAATTCCACAAATATGATGAAATCGACAAAGCGCCGGAAGAAAGAAAAAGAGGCATCACATAATTATGTGACGTCGCAAAAAAGTGTTTTGAAAAAGGTAGATATTAATCCCTAATCGCACCTTTTTTGAAATATATGACGGACCTGAATAAAACCGTCTTTCTCTATCGTAGTCTGCGAATTTTACTTAAGCGACGGTAAAATGTAGGCATTTGAAGTAACAAGAATCTTTTGCCCCTACCGCGAATTTATATTTGCGTTACAAAATGGCTGTATCACTCGATGAATCAGATGCATTTACTATATTTCTTCTGGTAAACGAATTTAACTCAAAGTCACGATGATACAATGACGTAGAAAGTGGCAGACTTGCAAAGTGGCAGACTACGGACTTGCCAAACTGCAATCACAAAGAATTAAATGTAAGCTTATTCACGACAAGCGATGTTGGAAAACGAATGCTGGCCAGAACCAAAATTCAGTCGTTAAAAATAACAATGGAAATACAATTAAGATTGATGCCCAGTTGAGCAAAAATCATTACTCGTGCACATTTGAAATAGCATTTGTATACAAACTGTGGTTTACAGACAGAATAAAAATAATGGACAACGCATTATAAGTTACGTACGTCTATTGGATCGTCAACGTCATAAGGCTCAAAGAGGGTCGTTCATATATGATGAGGTTAAATAGTGACATGTTCAAAAGAAAACAATATATGAGTTTTTAATTATTTGTCGACATCCCAATTCGTCGCGACAAAAATCCGTATTCATCAATTTTTCATAGGCATAGGTTTATTTTCATTCTTATACTCTTGACACATATACCAGAAATTCAGCATTATCGATCGATAACAGTATTTAAAATATCAATGACTTTTAACTTCAATACATTCTTCGTTAAAAAAGGTAACGGTATACGCTCTGCATCATGCCCTTCTTATTCCATATCTAATATTTCTGAGGCAAAAATTGTTCTTGGACAAAGCAAATGACAACGTTACGATAAATACGGCAGACATTTCGGCATTGGCAATACCATTGTCTTTTAAGATGTAAACTCGACAGACACAGTATTTCCAAGTATTTGCTGTACCGAATTTTGTCACCACAGCATGTAAAATACCAAAATAAGACGTAAATTTCGTTATCATATATACAAGTACTGTTAATAACACCCAGTAAACTTACATCTTTGGCTCACGTCTAGACAGGAAGAGGGAATACTTGTCATATTTTCACAAAGATTATATGCCAAAAAGATGACCCATTAATTTTGTTAGGATTTACTTGACAAATTTATGGAATTTTTACCTCTTCCAGTAACCTACACTGTGAAAGTTTTTCAAAATCATGGGACATTTTAGACTGGAAGATCCGTCGCTCGAGGGCGCTCTCGGAAGAGGAGGGAGGCCTGGGGAGCGACGGATCTTTCAGTCTAAGGACATTTGCATCGTTATCGACCCATGCACAGGTTTTTTCGAGTAAAAAGAAACTTATCCGGTGAACATACCCGTGCACTTTTTCAATGAGGTGAGATAACACTCCCCCCTTCCCGCCATCGGGCCCGGCCGCAAACACTGGCACTGCTGTATCGCGGCGCCACACCTGACAGTGACCCGACAGCTGGCAGTGCAGTGTTGCGCGTAGTCAGGTGGGTAGGGCTTAGCAACAAAAAAACCCAGCAAGATTGTTACACGGATGCCAGTTTTCAATATTCTTTTGAATAAACTGACACAAACATTCTCAATTATAAAGAAAACATTGAATTGATGCAAGTTTATTATTATGATGACGTCATAAAGCCAAAATGGCCGACCAAATTCAAAATGTCAGCCGTAACATTGTCAAAAATGTTAAAACACTGTTAATTAAGCCTGTTTTCAGTATTTTATCACCTGAACTGAAATTAACACCCCCAATTACAGACAAAACATATAATTGATGCAAATTAATTATTGAGATGACGTCATAAAGCCAAAATGGCAACCCAAAGTTACAAAATGGACGATTATGAAGTTAGCTATGCTTGGTACAATAGCCCATTTAGGCCTACATGACAAAATTATAGTTTAAAGGTAATGTACAATTTGTCTTGATGATCCATAAACTCAAAATATAAGATAGATGTATAAAAACTTAGCCAATAAGTTCAACACAAGTAACACACTCTTATGAGATTATTGATTATTAACCAATGGTCTGTGTTTGGAAAATCGAATCGATATAAAGGAAATGAAGGCAACTTCACACACTGGCTCTACCTTTGCTTGTGATACGGTATAGTGAGTAGATCAATGTGGTTTCGTGATAAGGGAAACATTGTGAGAAACCAGTGAATCGATAGTGCTTTGACCCTCGTAATGTGACCTTGGTCCCAGAAAAAGGGCTTTATGTTGGTGATTCCTCATTTCGGGCCAAAGTGGGGTCCCTTCTTCAGTCACTTGAATGGTTTTGTATTCCCACATTCTCAGTTTAATGGTAGTCATTGTTCATCAAAGAGAGATGCAAAGATCATTATGTTGTGGTCTGATTGTTGCGTCAATTTTTGCTCAGACCGTTCATTTGTACTCTCCTTGTGTTTGAAGTTTGCTTGAAGGAGGATATCTTGTATGTTTTTTCTTCCTTTTATACATTATAGGTTTTCTGGAAAAACGATATGCCAGCGTTCAATCGCCCTTCATTATTTCCCAATTTCTTATCATATTGTTTGATTAGGCTGGTTTTGATGAGGTTGTTCTGAAAAGTTTTTTGTTACATCATTACTCTTATTTTTGCTGATTAAGGATGGCTAACGTTTTGTTATATTACCTCCTTTTTGATACAAGCTATGTCTTTCTTCTTGTTATCTCGTTGTTGAAGTTTTTGCGTTGAGAAATTGACCTTTTTTATGAAGTCTATATTGTTGTTGCATTTACACACATACCTGAGTAATTCACCTTTAATGAAGCATTTGAAAGTTAGTGACAGATAAATATCGTCAGATGGTATTGTGTGGGTTTTAAAATCGAGCCATCTCTCTCGATTGCGTCTCTGACATTTGAAGACCACAAGGTCAAGGTATGAGATTTTGTCGATAAAATGTTCAATTATGAATTCCCAAGTTGAACGTTGGGTACAGGGTGTTGCACTCCTCGACAACTGTTCTGAATGTTAGAAGTTGATGTCCTTTTCCCTTGTAATCATGAAAATGTCACCTTTTAAATTTCCATAAGAATATTTGACCGGATTTGGTATTTAATATAACTTTCTCCGTTTCATGGTATGTGATATCAGCTAGTGAGCCCGTACTGCATCCATAGTTGTGTTTGTATTTTTCTCAGTTGAATTAAAATATGTTACGTTTCAGAGTAATCGACATTAAGGCTTTCATGTACGTTGTTGGTTGGTTTTTTGTATCATATCAGTTGGCCGGTACTGTTTCAGAGTCCAACGCTACGATCGCTTATTTATGGCATCATTTTTGGCATGTTTTTCTACATTGATACAACGTCTAACGTTTGCTTGTTTTTTTTATTGATTCTAGCCAGTTAATGAAGTTTTTTGTCCCTGATATGTAAGTCGTCTTTGGACGATTGGTTTTATGACAAAGTCTAGAAATTCCGGCATTTGGTTTATTAGGCTTGAGCAGCCATTTCTATTGAGACGTTGGGTGATGACTGGTTCTTCTACTTTGGTTTTGTGTATTTTTGGCAGGAGATACCATTGTGGTGTACAAATTATTCTACTTATGGGAATGGGGAAACTGTAAATCACCTCGTCAATGATATTCTTGCCGCAGATAAATGATTTCATATACAATATCCACCGTATCGTTAATGTCGCCAAGTGTAATAGTGTACATTTCGCAGCTGTCTATAACTTTCTTTAATGTCATTTATCTTATTCACAATCGATATGCCTATTCCTTTATTGATGGGTTTTATTGAGATGTGTTTGTTTTCAGACAGATTGTTCGGGGCAGTCTTTTCTGCTAGAGTCATGTTCTTTCTGATGTTGGTTATGAATGGAATTTCCTCTATCAATCTACGTTGCTTCGAGACAGTTTTACAATTTTTAGGTTTTCCGCTGTTAGTATAGTGTCAAACATGGACTTATCCTAGAACAGATGTCTGATTGATTGATTGTTTGTTTCTCATGATAGGCCTATTGCACAATCATATGATACGAATAAATTTGTTGATATCTCATACGACACTTTTTCTGTATAGGCACTTCGGAGTCGGAATAAATTTCAAGCCTGTGCTTAGGCCTAATGCTTTGATTACATTTGTTAAGGTTTGATTAAATTAGGCCTATATAAGATTGTTGATGAATCCTAGAATATTTCTGAGTTCTCGTCTTTGTTTAACCTTCCATTTCTGTTTATGTTCTT
Source organism: Ptychodera flava (assembly GCA_001465055.1). Lineage (NCBI taxonomy): Eukaryota > Metazoa > Hemichordata > Enteropneusta > Ptychoderidae > Ptychodera > Ptychodera flava. The sequence continues at coordinate 11,057 of LD348768.1, read as the reverse complement.
CCTGGCGGTTTTTTTTATGTTTTTGGTTTCCAAACAGCAAAACGAGACCGTAACGAAAGGCAAAGACGCTTTTCATAAAATTCACGAAAGCTGCAAAAATGTAGGCCTAAGCTAAGGCCAAAAAAAAAGAAATGTTTCTGGTCAGGCCTTTCTTTAAAAAATGGTGCGGCGACGCGCATTTTTTTTATTTTTTTTCCCTCAAGAGAGGAAGGAGGGTCAGTTTTATAGTTTTATCAATATAGTCACATATATACTGTTCATGCAGTCACTGATCCAATCTGATTAAAATCAGATGTAGAGTACGGCGACGTCTCTGTACTTGCGCGGGTTTCTCTTGCTGTATACTATAGTGAGAGGCGACAGGAAGAGAAACCCGCGCAAGTACAGAGACGTCGCCGTACTCTACATCTGATTTTAATCAGATTGTCACTGATCATGCCCCCCAAAGAATTTTCTCTTTCTCTTCAGCCATTTTGGTTTGGTGTCAGCCCCCGGGGTGTCAACAGAAAAAAAACTGTGACGCGCTGTTGTTCAAGTGACGCGCGCGCTGACCAGAAACATTTCTTTTTCTTTTTTTGGCCTAAGCTAGCTTCAAAAAGCAAAACGTCTTAAAACCCTGATCAAACGATCTTTTTGAGGCCAGAGAATCCTCCAAAAATTATACGTGTTGTCTGTAATGTGGGGTGTAAATTTCAGTTCAGGCACTAAAATACTGAAAACAGGCTTAATTAACAGTAGGCCTAAGCTTAGGCCTATTTGAACATTATCAGACTATAGGCTATGGGGATAATTTGAATTTGGTCGGCCATTTTGGCTTTATGACGTCATCATGATAATTGATTTGCATCAATTTTATGTTGTAGGCCTATTTGTAATTTGGGATGTTTGTATCAGTTTATTCAAGAAAATCTTGAAAACTGCCTAAATTAGACGTATTAAAGGTATACTGTCACCTGTTCCAATTTTGCCACAGTTAGCATGGAAACAGAAAATATGGCCAATCATAGATTTTAAGCGGGTGGCCGCTTTTTAAAAACAGCGCCCTCACATTGGCATTTTGAATACTAGGAACGCCCCTTTGACCATATATGGGCATATTTAGATTACAGGTGACTGTATACCTTTAAGCTTACCATTTTAAGCTTTATAATGGCGGCCATTTTGAATTTATGACGTCATCGAGCCTTTCCGGTGGCTCAAATTTTTGGAGCAATAGCTAATTCTGATCTACACATATATGCGAACATCTGTAGCAAATTTGGCACTTTTGTCATCCGTGTAACGATATTTTTGTGTTATAAGTGTGAGTCCTGCCACATTTTGAGACTTTTTCGTTTGACTTGGGGCATATACTATAGTTCTGGTTGTCAATGAAATTGGTATTAATAAAACAAACATTTACACACAAACTGAAGCTTATTTGAGCGGTTTTTAGACGGTTGTATTATGTTATTTCGACGAAAACACGGAAAAGTTGCACTTTTCGATTTCCATCATGGCGACATTTTCCGGAAATTGTCGAGCTCGCCCCGTTTTGGCGTAAGTAGCTGTGACGTCACTAATAGAATGGGTGATGGTGACTTCGTGCATTGACTATGGAGATAGTGATGATTTCATGAGTGAAAGCACAGTCGTTTGGAGAGCTATTCAGCGCTGGGACTATTCGCCCAATAGACGAGTATACAGAAGCGAGAGGGGTATTTCTCGCTTCTATATACTCGTCTATGGGGCGAATAGTCCCAGCGCTGAATAGCTCTCCAAACGACTGGGGTATTTCTCGCTTCTATATACTCGTCTATGGGGCGAATAGTCCCAGCGCTGAATAGCTCTCCAAACGACTGTGGTGAAAGCAGTGCAACTGAGAATATCATCGTCACAGAAGATATGGCAAAGCTGTTCAGAATTTACAGGCCTGCAAATTTTAATAGTCGGAACCTTAACCTAAACGAGAACAAGAGCGGAACTCTTGTTGACCGTCGCGTCAGTGACAAGCCCACCGTGACCACAGTCAAACACACCAGTGCACTACCGAACACACAACCGCAAGCTAACAAAATATAAATATGTCTGGAGTTGCCATCCCACCATATTATTACTTCTCAACACAAATTGCCTCGTTCAAAATCTGTATATAAAAATTTGAATTACACCATGACGCTTGTAGATAAATGTAGTAGAGATCAAGTTGAAAATTGTCCACCGTTCAGATGACGACAACGCGACTGCTTCGTCAACAGTATAAACTTCTTTGCTACACGTTGTGTCACTGGTACTGGGAGCGCCGTCTGTATTATACACAACCTATCGTTCAGTCTCGCAAAGAGTCAGTCAATCACTACGTAAACTTTTTAGGAATATAAAATTAGATATCTCCTAACGTTACTAATTATAGAGTCACACATGCATGAGATCTAGTACTTGTATTCATTTATTTATTTACAATCACTTTCGTAAAGCATCTGAATCGGCGATCAGTCTTGGGGGATGTAAACACGGCCATATTTCTCCGCGGCCCCCGCATCCTTGACATGTTTTGGGCAACCTGTCGCAGTCTTGCTGTTCTCGCTCTTGTCCACAGTTGATGATGATACACGCGAAGCTTTCTGGTGACAATGGTCGTACTGGTACGGCATTGCGATTACATAATCGATGTAGTAACTCCAGGAATTAAAGTCTATCTTACCGTACATCTGGCTTCGTTCATGCCCTGAACGGCACACAGTCCATGTAGCCGACAATGAGATGCAAATGATATGCGGTCAAGGTCTCCTCAACTAACATTCAGCTGCTTCTTCACTTTCTACAATTTTTTTTGTATTTTTTACAAAGGCACAGACTTATTCTACCTGCAACTTAAAACTGATAGTTATTTTGTAGCTCATTCTTTACTATTTTTCATAGTTTTTGGTAGCCGGTAACAGACACTTCGTGTTCGTGTCGGCTACATGGACGATCTGCCTTCTGAACCGTGTTTATTCTAAGTCACGGCACTCGAAAATGTGCACCGCAGAAAACGCTTGTCTGAATGCCTCTTTTCCGACCCTTTCTTGTAATTTTGTCAAATGCGGC
>LD348764.1:39992-53806 GCA_001465055.1 Ptychodera flava | reverse complement strand
CCCAACTTTGACATATTCTGAACCGTCATTTATTGTGCCCTGTATGTTATCTAAAAGAAATTGCTCAAAATAGTCAATAGAGATAGAGATAGCGATAGAGAAAGTTCTAATTTCCATTTATGGTTGACTTGGTAAGGATAAAATAAAATTACTTTTTGAGGAAAAAAATAGAGTGGTCAATTAAAAGAGTGGTCAAAGTGATAGGGTTTTTATGGTAAAGCTGGGCTGTAAGATTCCTCATGTGCTATTTATAGCAATTATGCAATCTGTGTAAACAGTGCAATGAAAGTTACATGATTCCTTATAATGCTTTTGATGACCTTGAACTTCTTAAGTTTCAAACATTTGTCTCTTCAGTGTGCTTTCTCTGAGTATGTACAGTCTCAACTTATTCAACAAAACTCACTTACAATGTTTAATAATCAAAGATATCCACCTTCTTCATCAATACATGTGTCACAAAAGGTTATTCTCTACATAACACAGCAGAGCTCTGTCAACTGTTGAGTTGCTTGTTCTTTCAAAACCGCTGGTCAGACAGCTTTAATATTTGGTTTACAAGTCCCTAGGATGACCTAAGTGAGATAATTTCATACAGTCAGGAAATACTTAATTTTGTATCCATGTCTATAGTAGCTTCAGGGACTTTGGCCCTATGTTTTGTACCCTAGTCATTTCAGAATCTGGATTTTAAGTCAGTAGATGATATTTCTGTCAAATACTTAAATTTGTGAAACAGCTTTTCTTGATTTGTTGTCTCTGTTAGGAGGGTTGCTGTAATGGTTTTGTCACGGCTTTGTTTATCATAATGAACACAGTATAACTGGAATCTTCAATCATGTACTTGTAAATTGGCAGGAACATCAAAAGATGACAATATTTTCCCCTTCAACTAAGAAACTATCAATGATTGTTTACATGAAACAGTTCATTTATGAAATGTTGAGATGACATTCTTGTACACTGGTAATGTTTTAGATGTGTGTTGTTTTGGACAGGAACTTATACAAGACACTCTACCAAATGATGTAACTTCATTCACAGTGTACCATTAACCAACCTTTTATGAACCCCCTTTCATTCGTTCATTTGTAAGATTGAACTTGAAATGACAGACAATCTTATTAATAATGCTGACAATATCACTATAATTATCAACATACAAGTTAATGTAAGATGTAGACATCTTTAACAGTCTTTCACTTTGTACATTAGCTTTCTTTGATTTACATGACAGTAAAAAATATATCATGTCACACACATTTCAGTGCATTTTAACTTACTTTGGAACTGCTGGTTATATCTTGAATTCAGCAGAACGCATACGTTCCTCCCAAACTGCATTTAGCATTCTCATTACATATTTTCAGCAATTTCAGCAATATCTGTTTGGAAACAATCAGACATATTTAGAAGTGATATCACAAAAAACTAATAGGCATTTGTAAGGGATACCACAGCACAAGAACACACACAACACAACATAGAAATATACCAAACATAAGTTGTATGTAGTTACAATACTAAATGTAATCAACTTTGGTCTCATAGGTTTGTTTAACAATTAAAGGTGGAATGACATCTGGGACTGATATTCAGACTTTCAAATTTCTACAATTATTTTCTGATCTACCAGTTGTTAGGGTTCATTGTAAAGCTATTGGTGTCAGAAAACTTTTTATCGTCTTAGCTTTTGGAAAATCAAAAATTTCATTTTTCTCCATAGACTTACCAGAATTGCACAGGGATGGTGGCCATTTTGAACAAAGTGCTGTATATTATTGTCAGAATACATGGGTTTATGTGCCTGAGAGCAGGTGACAATTGTCTCTTGCTGCCAGAGCACATAAACCCATGTATTCTGGCAATAATATTTTTATTAAATGCCTCTTCACAGTTAATGCTACATGATATTTAGTTACATGCAGGGCATTCTCAAACAATTTTACCATTATCAACCAGCATCAAACCAAATTTAATGAAAGTGAAAATAGCTGTACGGGGATGTGAAAAATGTTAAAGGGCTTCACTGGACAGGGTAACTGTGGAAACCAGTCAATACATTGTTCACAAGGCCCGCTAACTCCTGGATATTCCTATTCAAATCAATGCAAATATTTTCACACACATCGAGGCATGTTGTTAGTAATAAATTGTTATTTCTGAAAGAATTGATGGCACAGACTGCATTGTTATAACATTTCACGATAAAGACATCCATATGTCTTAATCCATTGGCAACTTTGAGATATTGAATTTTCATAAATGATGCAATTATAGGTACTTGACATGAAATCAGCTCAGCTCAAATCAAATTCAAATTCAATGCTTGCAAGAAACAGAAAGATGGAAAACGCTGATAGTGAAAACAGAAGGTTATCCTTACCTTGTGTAAGATTATAGCTTCCATCAACTTACTGCTCCATACATTCATTTCATCTGATAGTTACGGAAAAAACACACATTGGAAAATTAATCAGTAACATTGTGGTTAAAACTGACCTGGAATTCTAATAAAGTAACCATTTCCCAAACAAATGAATGAATAGATATCTAAAGTACTGTAAAGAACCTGAAGAAGCATACATTCAAGTCTCTAAGTCTAACTTCATTGGATTTGTACATTTACATACATCATATTCCCTGATGATGATGAATTTTATCACAAGTGACAGTGACAGAGTCAGACTGAATACATTTTTGATCCTTTGAATAATACCTATGTTATACCACTCTCCGCCTCGTGCCCATTGTTCTGACCATGCTCTCTAATTTCCATAACCGAATATTTTATTATATACCACCTGGCTTTCTTTTGTTTAAAAAGTGTCCGATTTACAAGTTCTTTTGTTTAAAAGTGTCCGATTTACTAGTAAATCGGACAGTTCTTTTGTTAAAAACTGTCCGGTTTACTAGTAAATCGGACACTTTTAAACAAAAGAACTTGTAAAATGGACACTTTTTAAACAAAAGAAAGTCACGTGGCGACGAGTAAAAAAAACAAATGCGAGACATTATACCAGAAGAAATTTATTTCACCATTAAGTACAGAGTAAAGACACTTTAAAAGAATCACCGGAATTAATTTTGCACGACTGTACATCTCAAAATCAATTACAGGTCACCGTGAAATAACGGTATTGATTGCAAATATCACTTCTGTGTTAAGGTTATTGTTATCACGATCATTCGAAGCTGAAATTTAAGATTTCAAAGTCAGTTATCAACAATGAATGTAGAGGTTTCAGTCGCCTTTGGTACAGTTAAATCTAGCTACAGGCAAACACACACGCAGTACCACAGTCATTGTGGATCTACACGTATTTTTTTGTACTTGCAGTTTCTGTTGCGCCTTTCTCTGACGTGGCTGTGTAGCTTGGTCTTCCGATTGTGGCCGTTAGTATATGGCGTGACAGGGGGACTTTTTTTGTCCATCTTTGGCTTTGGTAGTTGAAGTGCACCGGATACAGCTTTCATTTGTACTTCATCCGCCATATCGAAATACGTAGAGCGACTCGGCAATTGCGTGTATGCTGCTCAAAGTTTTCGACCCAAATGAGCAAAGCGTGACTCTGACGTCGATCTGACACCTTTTTACTTCATTCAACCAACCAATCAATCAAACATAATTCATACAATTCAAATCAAACCAGGTGCTCAACCACGTCATCGCACTACAATAGCAACACATGTCAACTTTGTTTTATCCAATCATGGGTTATTTTTTTATACTTTCGTTCAACAAGGTGTCAAAACGCGTCAATGTTTTCCTGTCAAAGTTTCAACTTACACTGCACTAAAATTACAAATGAAAACTTTCGGCGTGCAAACAAGGCTCTTAAACTCGGCAAATTCGTGGTATGACATGGTAAGCGAACTCGTAGTCGGCGGTTTACGGAATTTAACGGTACAGTTTGCCATAAAACTCCTCGGCCCTGCGGGCCTCGAAGTTTTACTGGCAAACTGTACCGTTAAATTCCGTAAACCGCCTCCTACTCGTCCGCTTACCTATAGTTAACGTAAATGCAAAGTTTCCCTTTAGACTATTCTGGGTGATTTCAAACCAATATTACAAGTACTGAATTTCAAGTACCATGATCAACTTACCATTATTGTCGGCAGCAAATTCAAACTTGCTGTTTATTGTGAACTCAAAACAGCCTGTATGGTTTGTCTCCACTCTGTATCATGGGAAAACACAAAAAAGCAAAGACGGAGGTAAGATTATAAAATTCAACTTTGTAGTGGGGTTAATGGAATTGACTCAACTCCAACTGCAGCATCAAATTTTAAAATTAACAGTCAAGGAATTTGATCTTCAGTTCGTTGGGAGGAGCAGATTTATGAGGGTTGAATGAAAGGTTTTGAGCCTAACTATGAAGTCCTCTTGGAATGAGTTTCTATGCTATTTATGCTTCAACATAATCCCCCTTGCAGTTCACACACACATGTCTGCCAGCGGTGCTGCAATAATTGGATCCCTGAATTGTAGAAGGTTTCATTATTTTAGTCGACGTTATCATCGTCTAGCTTCCAAATACTTTCCAGCTAACTGTTTCTTCATGTTCGGGAAGACCGAAGACTGAATTCTGAGCGTGCTAGGTCAGGAGAGTATGGTGAGTGTGGAACGAGTTTGAAGCCGCAGTCACGCACTGTTGACATGGCAATGACTGACTTATGGGGTATAGCATTGTCATGATGGAAAAAAGACACCTTTTTTCTCAACTTTCCTTGTCGTTTGTTTTTGATAGCCTCCCCAATAAGTTTTGTATTAGCAGTCAAGTACACAGCAAACTGAAAATAAACCAGTCAGTCAACTGAAGAGTTGAAATAAATGCAAACCAAGCTTCATTGATCTGGCATCACTCCTTCACAGTTAGGCTCAAAACTTTTTATCCAACCCTCGTACACCAACTTGACACTGTAGCACTAATAATTAAGGTTTTATGAATTCATATGCATTCAAATGTTGTGAAGAATTCTTTATCACTGTGGATATATTGACATACATGTAGGCTGTTAAATTAAATTGCTGTGTTTGTCCACAGTACAATATCAATTAGCTTTCTTTTACTGCCTTACACAAATGGCTGTTTCTTACTTTGCTGATTGACATCATATTATGACCTTCAAATGACCACTAGAAAGTATATAATGAGATGCATTCTAAACACTGATGTTGAAGGTTTAATTTATTTGTCATCCTGCCATGATTCACTGGTGATATCAACACTTTTTGCATGTAACTAATAATCACCTAGGTTAACAATCTCTTTAAAGAACAAAATTTGTGGAATGCTCTTTCTTGTTTATTCTTTTTTAATTCATTAAAAACCAAACTTGTCTTTTAAAAAGGCAAAATGGTGTGCATGTCTTCCAAATTTTTATACCAACTACTTTGCATAGATGTCAATGACGGTACTGGTACTTAAACGGAATACTGTATCACTTTTTGCTCTTAAGTGAAATATCAATATATTTGGAATACATTTTGTAAAGAATTTTTCAAAGTTCACTAATCTGCATGAATAAAAACTTCCTAAAAACAAAATTTTTGAAATTTAACCCCTATCAAAATTCAAAACCTCAGTAGGTTTCTGAAGAAATTGACTTTTGATCAAAAGTGAAAAATATATTGATTATTCCTCAAATGCTCATTATACCTGCATTTTTACATAAAATGATGCATAATAATGGACATTGCCAATTTGACAGCAGGGCTAAGATAAAAAATTTTGGTAGATTCTCATTTGCAGATTGACTGCCTTGTCTTCACTGACGCAGGCAGCAAGCTATTAATACAGATATGTACCTCATCAAACTTTCAATCATGTATGACTTATTATGTACCATACTTTGTGATACTGATATCAATCATATACAACTGTGTTTGTGATCATTAACTTGATAAATGCATTACAATAACAATGTGTACCGAGCCAGAAATGATGTTAAGAGTAAAATGTCTATATATAACATGGTTCCAGGAATTACAGTTACAGTAATATTTTACAATATCATTTGCACAACAGGTATAAACTTGCAAATTCAGTCAGTATTTAAAATACCAAAATTTAAGAAAGAATATGGTTTCCAAGGCCAAGTTGTTTTTATCTCATAGAGGGTATGTTCATTGACTGCAACTGTTTTTACAAAAGTACAAATGGAGGACATGCACTACTACAGTTCCTAAGTTCCTATGAGTAAATATAACAGTTTAACTCATAGTTGATTCATTGTCCATGGGTACTGTGGCTGGTAGCACGTACATCAGGCTATTTTCATCTACAAAATTACACAGACATGACAATTAAACAATAAACCATGCTAGGCAATGGTATACATACCACGAGATTTCGAACAGCTGTACAAGCATATATGGAGTGCATATATGGAGTGAACAGGTCAAAAGCCAGTGGCAGACCCATTGCTGAGATAGTTTATTGTGATTATTTCATAACAGTAGAGTATGAAATGTAAAAACGGAATTGTTCTCAAGCTGAGAGACTATGCATGTCTCTACCATGCTGTATTGTGAATATAGCATGGTTATTTTCATGACTTGACCAATCAGATCATTGTACCATATACTGGTGATATAATTAGATATTATTCCCTAATATTTTTCTTCGTTCAGCAAAGGAAAATACGAGTGACGTAATGACCGTGTCACCACGAGTCGAAGACGAGTGGTGACACGGTCATTACGTCACGAGTATTTTCCGAGCTGAACGAAGAAAAATATTAGGGAATAATATACTTATCACATGCACAAGCCAAGAATTTGTTATTTTTTTGCAAAATAAATAAGTTTTCCATGACTATTCCGCGTTTAAACTTTTGAACTACTTTAGGAATAATATCAGTACGCTGTGCACAAGTTGTCAATCATTTCCAGTCATCCGTCGTGTGCGTTAGCGCTCACGTTCGTTCGTGTGTGGAGCAAATGACAGCACTCGGTATATACGTAGGCTACCTTCCGCAAAGTTATACTATATTTCAAAGATAGCATAGTCCTAGAAATTTATCACAGACGAAGATACGCTATTTTTCGGGAACAAATATCGACTGAATCTCCACGGCGCGAACACTGTAAACGTCGCGCCTGACCCTGTTTGCAATGCGTACGGAACCCACGGTATACGCGACCAGCTTCGAGTTCGTTGTTTCCGCACATTATCCACGTAATTCCTTCTGAATATACAGGCGGTACACTCTTGTGTTTACATTGTTCGGATTATTAATGTCGTAGTCTGTGAAAATATCGATTTCATTACATGACTTTTTGATCGTGGGAGAAACATCGCATTGGCCGCCATGTTGTTTGTTTACATATTTACGAGCACACCAAAGATCAACAAAAAAAAGGTCCGACGCACCAAATTGATGACATTGATGCGGGTTGTCGTGACGTAGAACGACCAGAGAATAAATCCCGTATTTTTTTGTTCGGAGACGACAAACTTGGCTTGTGCATGTGATAACAAGTATTATATTGATGGTGCAAAACTTGATTGCTTGAGACGTGAAAAGGACCTTGGTATACTTGCGATAAACCACAGTTGGCACATGCGCACACTCTTGGCAAGGGCAAAATCCTTTTTTGACATTCCAGTTCAGAATTTTGATATACTGTTATGAATATAGTAGCAATAAATCACACCCAGCAATGGTATATATATAACACTCGGTTTTGACTGGTCAATTTCATATATGCACTCGCTATCGTTTGTGCATATATGTCATGAACTGGTCAACATCTCACTGTATTCTGTCACTGAGTGTGCTTTATTGCTTAATTATATCATACTAGTACACTGATAGCGCAAATACCGTACAGTAATCTGATCGGTTGAGATGTGAAAAGAACGGTGGATATTCACAATATACCATGGTTGGCACATGCGCATGCTCTTGGCAAGAACCAAAATCCTTTTTTGACATTCCTACCAGAATTTCAATATACTGTTATGATGTAATAGCAACGAATCACACCTAATGGCAGCATACCACTCGATTTTGACCAATTACTCGTGGTATACTGTCATTGGGTGTACTTAATTGCCTAAATATACGGGGGCTACTTCATGCAATAACAGTGCAAAGGAGAGGATTCATTTTGACTGTGTGGGTTTTGATGTCTACTGAGCAATGTATTTCATATTATTGTGCATCTCCTCCATCCTAATGCAACTAATTATTTTGAAAGTGGAAAAAAGGTGAGTCTTATGAAGATTGCGAGTGAGGTTAGTCAGTAATAAAGACAAACCGGTATGTAGTTAGTAAGTTGAAGACAGAAAAATCTGCTTGAAAAAGAGCCACATATAATAGCAGAGGATGGAGAAAGAAATGGGGACAGACAAGCACTTCTTTAAGATAGGATAAATTTCCCCATAGGAATGATGGTAGCATAGAAAAGATAGTGATAGCGAAAGATCAGTTTACCAAAAGGAAAGAAAACTATCATTAACACAGTAATGTACACGAGTAGTATGCTTTGTATGCATGTAATGGTATATATACGGTACATCTATGGAAAAGAGAAGCAGATAATGAAGTGCTGAGACACATAATATTGATGCCATCCTTATGAGATTAAGTTTTTCACATTGCATAGTTATCAAATGACAAATGATGTTGGGGGAAACAGTTAATAACAAAACAGCTATGAGAAACCTCAAACTGAAGGAAGCGATTCTCAGACAATGTTTTACAAGTAGTACTTCAAACTCTAAACCACCCTACAGTGTTGCATAGAGGAAGGAGCTCTCTCAAACAAGACCACCGAAAGACTTAAGCTTTGCCCTAACTTTTCTCAATGAATCTTTCAACTATTCTCTTTCAAAATCAATAAAAAAATTGGGGTCACCGCATCATGCAAGTTTGGTACAAGGGAAACAAGTTACCCAAGATTTGAAGACAATTGAAATTCAAAATGGCCACCATCACTGTGTTAACTTTATGGTGGAAAACAAAATTTTCAATTGCAAAAAACTGAGAGAGTGCAAAGCTTTCCTTCACTAAGAGCTTTAAAATGAACCCGTAAAAGTGCACCATTACACAACCACAGGTATACAGACACTCATGTAGGAAGGACTGAATTTGTTTTTTGCTCTTGTCGTGGCCTCTGCTGAATAAATACACCTATCAAAAACCAACAGAAAACACACCAAACACTTTGAAATACACAATTTACACAACAATGAACAATAGAAAAAGGGTTTTGGGAAGTGACAAAATACAGAACAAGCAACTTGACAGAGTTGAAGATAAGACAATGGCTTTGAAGCATACCGGTATGATGTCTTTGGCACCCCAAAAGAGATTCCGTTTTTGACAAGTACCCGTACATTGCCAATGATGTCGTTATGTAGGCAATAGTCCTCTCTGGAGATACTACAAATGCTAATTTTATCTTGATACTTCATTGCATTTGATTTAAAGTGATATATTTATTGCTTCGATAAAGTTTGTGTGCAATGTGTGATAGTTAGTGTACAAGCCTGAGTGCTTCACAAACTCTTAAATGTGTGGAGCAGTCGCAGGCAGAATATGTAATAACTTAGCACTATTATTGAACCACTCTTTTTGAGAGTGGGGATTTGGCTGAGTGGTTCTGTCTGTTGCCTCTCCGCTAAGCGTCTGGCTGCCGTATATTGCGAGTTCAAACCTGATTGAAAACTAGCCGTATTTACATGTATGTGTATGTATATTCACCACTGGGAAGGCGACCTGTGGCAGCAGTTTTGTGTTGTTATTGAGGTCTGGTTTCAAATGCACATCAAAAAAATTTATATTTCTGGAATCGATAGCATGTTTTTGCAATGGCCATTCCCTGAATTACCTCTATTTTCTAGCTGTCACCACTTTTATCAGACTACAGCATGTAACACAACGTTTTGCTGTCCTTTGCAATGTTTGTTGTGTATCAGCAATGTTTCTTTTGACAAGCGAACCAGAGAGCAGTGAAGCTGTCACACGGACCAACATCAAAGGCATTTGAATCACTCCGCATGTTACAATGTCTCATCCTTGTTAGCAAACCTCTTCTACCATCTTTTAACCTGTTCGCCCCAATTCCCTGTAAACAGGTCCACAATTACCATTGATAACAATGGGTTTGAGCTAAACCATGGTGGTGAAAGGGTTAAACAATTTTAAACATCTGAAATTTATGATGCTAGTGACAACATGTCCTGTACTGATAATGTACAAGATTGAGTGGACAACATACATAGCAGACGACAGGAGGAACAGACATGTGACGTCATATGACCTGGTTTGACCTCATTTACATATTTGTTTGTTTTTAAGGATTTCCAGCTAAACCTAGGCATGCACTGATGTCAAAGAAAGTTTCAAATTTGTGCAGCCTTATGCAAATCACAAAAAATTGTGATTTGCACAATCTAGTCTACATGGCAAGTAATTGGCTTGCATACATCCCAGCATAATTTAATCATATCACAGAAAAAACAAACAAACTAAAAGACATGCTCTGGGCATGTGATATACATGTAGTCCTGTTTGTGATATTTTGAATAAAAAGCTGCCTGTTGAATACTGAGGCTTATCAAATTTAACAACGACAAGTTTACCTGTATGCAGGATGTAAATTTAAAAACTTTTAGTTTTTTCGCAGCGGCAATTCTTTTCATATGTATCATAGCAATAATTACCACCATAGATACATCTCCTGGAGATTTAAATCGTAACATAATTGTTGATGACTTCTTTCAAAAGACAAGTGGTCACTACATGCAAATTTCACATTTTGTTCGACTTTGTTCTTTCAATTTTACCCTGCAAGCAAATTGTATATTCCAGATTACATGACAAACAGTACATGAAACAACATCACAGTATTACTTGTTTGAACGTTGAAATGTAAAGTCTCCCCTTGGCAAAATCTAGAAATTTTGGAATGCTATTTTGGAGAGGGATGCTCACCTTGACAGAAATTTTCCCATTACACGTATTTCTAAACTGAATAACTCTCTTTGAAACTTTATTCTGTAAGTTAAACATATACAAGACAAATTTATTATTTCATTGTCTCCCATACACGGTAATTAGCCATAATTTGGAAAGATCAAGTGCGGCTTTGAATGTGATTGTAGTTTGGAATGTTGCTTTAATATGGATTACACAACTTATACAAGACAAGACTTAAACAAGTTAAGCAACTTAAACAAGAAACTCCTGCCCAGCCCCTAGAAAATAAATTTTGAAACAAAGAGCATAGGATAATGGGAAAAGATTAGCATTAGAACTAATTAAAATGTTTCAATTTATGGGGATAATTCAAAAGAAAAGTGTAACTATATAAAATTTAAGAACTTTCTAAGTTATTAGAACATTAAGCCTGTTTCTTTTTTGTTGTATACCTAACTTTCACTATCACAAAGCCAAGTAAAGCATGTCACTAGTGTCTTCTTATAAAACTTGGTTCTCAATTTTAAGTGATGCTTTTTCCTTTTTTGTGGTAAATCTACAGAGAAAACCACTTCTAAATGGTTGGTAATTTGTTTCTAAAGTACAAAATTTTGCAGTGTGAACCCCTTATTTTGATTGCTGATTTGGTGAGAGAATGGTTAAAAGTTTCACTGAGGAAAGTTTCAGTAAAAGTTGAAGTCTTTCACTTTTGAGGCACATACTGCCTGAACTAAGTGGAAAGCATTATGAGATCTAATGCATCTTGAATTCACTTTAACAAAACAAGAACTGTTGCCCTTATAATATAACATGTATGGTATTAAAGTGAATACAGCAACATGTACAGTGTACATGTAGGGCTGAGTGAGTGCAATTTGATGGTTAAACAATAAAGTGACATGAAGTATATTAATCTTACAGTGTAAATGCACATACATGTACAATATCTACAAGTAAATGCATGTCAAAAAAACTTTATGATTGCTTTTCAACGTTGTGGATCATCCAACATAACAAACTTAAAGACAGGCTATCATCTCTCTTAAAGAAAGCCTTCTTTTACAAGAATGGTAGTCGTAGGTATGAATACATTGCCATCAAGTGCAACTTGGGCTATTTCACCAACAACAGCGATGCCAAACTCAAATACAGTGATGCTGAAGTGATTCAAATGCTATATTTCCTAATTGACAACGTATTTATCAAGTTTGCTGGCATGACATTCAGGCAAACCATAGGCATTCCCATGGGCACACACTTTCCGCGGTGTCCGTGGGGACTAATAAACACTAACTGAACTATTTATAGGATTGTTTTCCTGTACCGGTATTTACTTTCCAGTATTTGCCCTCATTTACACCGGTATTTGATATAATATTTTATACCGGTATTTTGATTTTTTGTTATATTCAAAGCACACATTTATTGGCTGCATGTTTCTGGAAGTCTTGATACTGTTTTGCTAAATGGTCACGGCACTGACATTAACAAAGGTTAACACCTACATGTATCTAGAAGTAATTACTGTTCATTTATTCAATTTCAATCTTACATGTATGTCCTGTGTGATTCACATACATACTCATACATGCTGTGCACTACATATACATTTAGCTGCAGATATCATATTGACACCATCATCAACAAGAGTTACACATTAGAAATTGATTCAGGTCCATATCTTTGAATTAGTTCTCCTCAGCTTGGAAAAACTTGGGCTAATGTGCAGCATCCCTTTGTTGCATTATGGAATATAAGGAAGAAAAATATTCAACACTCAACTGGCTGGTCTTTTTTTGTGCCATGTTACTGCATTAATGCTACAAAGAGATGTAACTTTTGACAGAAAAACTGTATATAATCAATGCTGACAAGTCCAAACTGCTAAACAAACGATCAGAGCTCATTCCCAAATGTCACAATGACAATGGCACAGTACTAGAGATTTCCCATAATGCATCATGATTTGTACCAACGTAGATTCCGCTGTGAAGTCTACCATGTCTCCCATGTGTAGATAAATTCCTGGACTAGTTGTGAAAATTCTCAAAACATACTTTTAAGGACACCTTTCTCTCAATTCCAATTTTTAAGGATTAAGAAAATTGTGCTTGATTGAGAGAGATGGCATTTTTGTAAATTTTCCACTGATTGTGTCCTCAGCCATACAGAATAAAGTGATGGAAAGTAGGGGGACTAGTTGCACCTGTTTTATGAAACAAAATGATATTGATTTTTTCCTAATAGAAAAGACAAAAGAAATGTACATGCTAGCTTTTTTCAGAGAATGACCCCTTCAGTTGGTCATAACTTGCTTCCCAAAACTGTGACATTTGTAGTACCTGCAGAATATGACTTTTATGGTTAATTGACGGTTTCTTTGAAATTTATACTACAACATTTCAACGTACTTTTAATACATATAATTAATCAATTATTGTGAGACTGAGACTTCACATTATTGCTATCATGCACAACTGAAAAAGTTATAAGAAAACTAACGTCGTTGGTACAAATCAAACAGCATTATGGGTAGTTTATTGTACTGTGAATGGATACGCCCTTTCAAACTATCATGTCCCTAATCTAGAAATGGAACCATCCAGCACACTATGTGGAAACACACACATGAAAGCAACAACACACAGAACCATGCGTTGAATAACAGAAGCAAAGCAACGGAAACATTTGTCTTTATAACCGCTACAGTGAACACATGTAGCATGAAACTCTGAGTGACACCTAAGTCCTGTTTTCTGTTTGTCATCAATTTTAACTGTAAATTGCTCTGCCTTGCAGGTATTGAACACTGTTTACACAGTGAAGATTGTGTGTGTGTGTGTGTGTGTACGTGTGATGTATATACGGTATATATATAT
>LD348761.1:25422-35821 GCA_001465055.1 Ptychodera flava | reverse complement strand
ATATATATATATATATATATATATAGGATTAATAAACCTTTCGTGATTTTTTTACGTTGGTAGCCTGGAAGTTTATTGTTCCAAGGCAAGGTCAAAGTTAAGTCCAACGATGGGATGTTTCGTCGTTGGCGGAAGAGATTCCTCGATCTTCGCTTTCCCTATTATTTATGCTTTGCAGACGACGTGAGTACTGCTGTCTTTGTTATTGGGAAAGAATCTAAACTGATGTTGATGTATTTATTTGACATTCCATAAAATCTTTCACCGAGTGGCAGAGACTCAGCTGAACCTGAACCCGCTATGTGTATTTTAGTAGCCACAAAACAGAATGATTCAGGTATTACTTAAGTATGTCTCCGTATGGTTGATGTCATTGATTTTTATATTATTTTTTGACTAAGTCTGCCGAGTTTTTAAGATCAAACCTGAAGTTAGATGTTGTTTTTGTTTATAATCTTCACCTATCTTGACTCTATAGTGTCATTAACCCGATACCCTCCTCGTTTTGCTGTAAACTGGTCCATAAATGTCACTGATAACAATACGTTTGGGCTCAACTCTGGTGTTGAAAGCATTAGATCGATTACAGGCTTTGTGAAATTCGATTCTTTATTCTAGAAAACAAAATGTATACCATTCAAAAATTTGTCTTTGTCATTTTTCAATATCCAGGATCGGCTTGAGAATCCGACGAGCTACAGTTTGATCAACTACAGGGAGATAAAGTCGAAGCCTATAAGGAGAGGACAAATTAAGAGGAAATACCTGAAAATCACTTTGGTTTCAGTGTATCCCGATATGGTAAGATAAATAATCTTTGAACCTATACATTTTTATTTTTCTTGTAAAAACATCCAACATTCATCTTCGTAAGATTTGTCAGAAGATCATGACACCGGAGACACAGTTTTGTATAAGTTTGTTCTTCCGATAAATAACCTGCCTTGCCTAGCTTGACTCAAAGAAACAATAGCTGTAAATTTTGATAATATTGTAATTGTTCTCATACATGTACTTAAAAAACAACACATTCAAAAGCTGTATAAGCTCCGTCATTATCATGGATTATACCAATGTTCTTCTTCTGTTTGCAAAATATCCAGTTTTTCAACACAGCCTATATGCATGTAATTTACATAATGGTATAAAATGTTATTATTGACACTTTTTAAATTTTAGTCGGAACTACTACTTCGTTGACACTGTCTCTTCAGGGCAAGATATGGTAATGGTGTTTTCATTAATAATGAGACAAATGTAGAATTACAGCTATTTTCCCTTTAACAGGTCAGCATGGGTCATCCCAGTACATGCGGAAAACTTCCAAATGTTTGTTCTGTGATTTCAAATGTACATTTCGGAGTCGAGATTACTGTCACGTAATGTTCTAACCTGCCATGCAGAGTGTCGATGTATACTGGGCTCTCTCTCTCTCTCTCTCTCTCTCTCTCTCTCTCTCTCTGTCTCTCTGTCTCTCTCACAAACACACATTATGGCTACTTAGACACATGTACGTTTACGTTAATTCATTCAAATACTCAGAGCATGACAAATAAAACTCACTATCTTTTACTTTTGCTAGGAGGACATCAAACTACAATGCACCAGTCTGGACCAATATCTCACATTGAAAAACATCCTGTCCCTATTATTCGAGATCAATGACTTTCAACACCAACAAAATGAGCGAACACTGGAGAACATCGTTGCTCGCAGAGAACCTACCAATGAGGGCGCTCAGAATTCAAATGCCGATACAACTTTGTCTTCATCCGGATCAACTTCTGACGACAAGGCAGATGATGCTGTTGAAACGTCGCCAAGATTTGAAATCGGGAACAGAGTAGATCTCTCTGCAGATCCTAGTCAAGTATCTGTCGTCGCCGCTCTCGAAGAAATGTCGTCAGCATTTAACAAGGCGCCGCCCTCTGCTTCAAACACTGACTGGAAAGTACCAACACAAAGCCAGATGTCGATCGTTGTACTCGCTGTACAGTTCCTGGCTTCAGACGTATTGATGTCACCATCACCAAGCCAGGGCTCAGTTATTAGCCTGGATACAACAGACTCCTTGTCACGGAGCAATGACGTCAGTGTTTGTTCCCAACAATCCGAAGATCAAGCCACAGCTGGTAAATAATTTCACTTAATGTTTTTCTTACTTTAAAATCACAAAGACATTCTTGTAAGACAGATCACAAGGACAAAGTCACAGAGGGAAAGAATTTAAAGTCATTATAACTAAATGCATTAAGAAAGAGAAGAGAGGAAAGAGAGACTGACTGAAATAAAGCTCTTAAAGCCTTAATGACCAGTAAAAATATCAAACTCTGACGTCTATATTCCACCAATCAACCCCCTACGTCTAAGGGGCAGGGGAAGTTCTTTACCGTTTTACAGTATTGTCATCATTTTTTTTTCAAAATCTCAGAACTTCCCCTGCCGTCTATCGGTGTGTTGAAATACGAAACATCCACCCCGCAAGTAGAAAATATTATGTACCTTACGCAATGTTATTGTCAAAAAGTAAATTCTTTTGTGCCGAAAAAAAAGTTAATCGCGAAAAATTGTATTGGACACTATACATAAGAGCATTAACGTTTAATACAAAACGAATCGCCACACTTTGGGATTAAAAAACTTGAAAATAGGACAACAACAATGTCAAACACATCGAACATTACCATAGATAATGGAGCTTAAAAAACTGATTGATTTAAGAATGAAACGACGCCAACTTCCATTCATTGCAGACAAAGCTGTGCAGACAGACTTTGATGACGAGTGGGTAACAACTGATGACGTAGCTGACTTTCAGGATATTTCTTTCGATCAAACCCAAGAAAGTGATGTGGAAGACGGAGAAGAGGACATCGTGTCTCGTGACGTAATGTGCACGAGCGCCATCAACGGATGGTTTGGCAGAATGATCAACGCTGTCACGGGAATATTCGGGGGAGCTCGAGGGTGTAAGTATAATTTCTTGCTGTCTATGACTACTCAGGTAGATACTTACGATAAGTGTATCTGTATAATTAGGTCAATCCTTGTAATTAAATTTGTAAAAATGAGACTCATTTTTGCTCTGCTACATTAATGGTAGAACGTCAATTGAGTCTCACTATATCGAGTGGTACAATTCTGTTTCTGGATGGTCAATATTTCGTTTATATCGTTACTGTAAAATATTCTTTGAAAAATAAAACCATTTATATTTAGTAAAAGCGACACTGTTTTAAGACACATGCACCATGTTTTGGGGCCTTGCGGTGAACAGTTACCGTGTTGCTTGTTCATACAGTGACGCCCCAAGGTGGCGTTATGGCGCTGCCTCCTGACAATGACGAGCAGGCTAGGTGTGTTTCATTCGGTAGATACTGGTCTGGATAATCAGTACCTCCATTTTCCATCAGTGAAGACAGGTCGAAGGTGCAGTCAAAACCTTAGAGGCGGAACTCAAAATGGATTAAATCTCTGATTTTCCTTTTTATGCTATTTTTGTTTGCCAGAAATCTCAACAACATCAATCAGGAAGGTTGGAGGCGGAAAAAGGACGCGAATACGATCCAAACATCGTCTGCGGTATCGTTTTTATCAAACCGAACAACAGGTCGCAGAGTCAGAAATACATGTACGCCCTCAACGAGGAAGTCTGTAAATTGTGTAAATTGCCATGAAGATGTCTGATTTTGCTGGGAGAGGATTGATCTGGAAACCTGGAACCTAATGTTTGGAATATAGGCGATTAGAAAAGAATGAGAAGTAACCTGGAACCTAATGTTTGGAATATGGACGATCAAAGGAAAATGAGAAGTAACCTGGAACCTAATGTTTGGAATATGGACAATTAGACAAGAATGAGGAGTAACCTGGAACCTAATGTTTGGAATATAGACGGTTAGACGAGAATAAAAAGTAACCTTGAACCTAATGTTTGGAATATAGACGATTAGACGAGAATAAGAAGTAACCTGGAACCTAATGTTTGGAATATAGATGATAGCACGAGAATGAGAAGTAACCTGGAACCTAATGTTTGGAATATAGACGATTAGACGAGAATGAGAAGTAACCTGGAACCAAATGTTTGGAATATAGATGATTAGACGAGAATGAGAAGTATCCCGGAACCTAATGTTTGGAATATAGGCGATTAGACGAGAATAAGAGGTAACCTGGAACCTAATGTTTGGAATATAGACGATAAGACGAGAATGAGAAGTAACCTGGAACCTAATGTTTGGATTATAGGCGATTAGACGAGAATGAGAAGTAACCTAGAACCTAATATTTGAAATATGGGCATTAAGACGAGAATGTGCAGTTACCTGGAACCTAATGTTTGGATTATAGACCATTAGACGAGAATGAGAAGTAACCTGGAACGTAATGTTTGGAATATAGACGATTAGACGAGAATGAGAAAAATAATCGCAATCATACCAATCCATAATTCAATGACAGTAGGTCGGAATTCGGAAGACAATAGTTGTAAACATAGACACAAAACAGCACAGAACAGACAGCAAATAGACGGCACACAAACAAAGTCACATTCATGAAAGAAAGATATATGGACCTCTGGCCAGAAGACCAAGAAGTGATGTCAGGTGTTTCGAAAATAGTAAGCGCATCCTGCCCCACATGTGGCACCCGCCATATATCAATCTATAAGTCAGATAGGTAGTGGTCACTAACTAAGGCCCAATGTCACCGATGCCATCAGTGATCATTTGTCGAAGAGAGATATTGTATTTATCTACCAGCTTACGATACCTGCCAAAAAAGTAACCTGGAACCTAACATTTATAATATAGACGATTAGACGAGAATGAGAAGTAACCTGGAACCTAATGTTTAAAATGTAGATGATAAGAGCGAGAATGGGAAGAAGTAACCTGCAACCTGATGTTTATAATATAGACGATTAGACGAGAATGAGAAGAAACCTGGAACCTAATGTTTGGAATATAGACGATTAGACGAGAATAAGAAGTAACCTGTAACCTAATGTTTATAATATAGACGATTAGAAGAGAATGAGAAGTAACCTGCAACCTAATTTTTGGATTATAGGCGATTAGACGAGAATGAGAAGTAACCTGGAACCTAATGTTTGGATTATACGCGATTAGACGAGAATGAGAAGAAACCTGGAAACTAATTTTTGGAAAATAGACGATTAGACGAGAATAAGAAGTAACCTGGAACCTAATGTTTGGAATATAGACGATTAGACGAGAATAAGAAGTAACCTTGAACCCAATGTTTATAATATAGACGATTAGACGAGAATGGGAAGTAACCTGGAACCTAATGTTTGGAATATAGATGATAAAAGCGAGAATGAGAAGAAACCTGGAACCTAATGTTTGGAAAATAGACGATAGAGGAGAATCAGAAGTAACCTGGAACCTAATGTTGGGAATATGGACGATTAGACGAGAATGAGCAGTAACCTGGAACCTAATGTTTGGAAAATAGATGATTAGACGAGAATAAAAAGTAACCTGTAATCTAAGGTTTATAATATAGACGATTAGACGAGAATAAGAAGTAACTTTTAACCTAAAGTTTATAATATAGACGATTAGACGAGAATGAGAAGTAACCAGAAACCTAGTTTTTGGAATATAGATGATTAGAAGAGAATGAGAAGTATCCTGGAACCTAATGTTTGGAATATAGATGATTAGACGAGAATGAGAAGTATCCTGGAACCTAATGTTTGGAATATAGGCGATTAGACGAGAATAAGAGGTAACCTGGAACCTAATGTTTGGAATATAGACGATACGACGAGAATGAGAAGTAACCTGGAACCTAATGTTTGGATTATAGGTGATTAGACGAGAATGAGAAGTAACCTAGAACCTAATATTTGAAGTATGGGCGATTAGACGAGAATTTGAAGTAACCTGCAACCTAATGTTTGGAAAATAGACGATTAGACGAGAATCAGAAGTAACCTGGAACCTAATGTTTGGAAATTAGACAATAGGCGAGAATGAGAAGTAACCTAGAACCTAATGTTTGGAATATGGGCGATTAGACGAGAATAAGAAGTAACCTGGAACCTAATGTTTGGAAAATAGACGATTAGACGAGAATCAGAAGTAACCTGGAACCTAATGTTTGGAATATAGACGATTAGACGAGAATAAGAAGTAACCTGTAACCTAATGTTTATAATATAGACGATTAGACGAGAATGAGAAGTAACCTGCAATGTAATGTTTTGATTATAGGCGATTAGACGAGAATGAGAAGTAACCTGGAACCTAATGTTTGGATTATAGGCGATTAGACGAGAATGACAAGTAACCAAGAACCCAATGTTTGGAATATGGGCGATTAGACGAGAATGAGAAGTAAACTGGAACCTAATGTTTGGAATATTGATGATTAGACGAGAATGAGAAGTAACCGGGAACCTAATGTTTGGAATATAGACGATTAGACGAGAATAAGAAGTAACCTGGAACCTAAAGTTTATAATATAGACGATTAGACGAGAATGGGAAGTAACCTGGAACCTAATGTTTGGAATATAGATGATAAGAGCGAGAATGAGAAGAAACCTGGAACCTAATGTTTGGAAAATAGACGATAGACGAGAATCAGAAGTAACCTGGAACCTAATGTTTGGAATATGGACGATTAGACGAGAATGAGAAGTAACCGGGAACCTAATGTTTGGAATATAGACGATTAGACGAGAATAAGAAGTAACTTTGAACCTAATGTTTATAATATAGACGATTAGACGAGAATGGGAAGTAACCTGGAACCTAATGTTTGGAATATAGATGATAAGAGTGAGAATGATAAGAAACCTGGAATCTAATGTTTGGAAAATAGACGATAGACGAGAATCAGAAGTAACCTGGAACCGAATGATTGGAATATGGACGATTAGATGAGAATGAGCAGTAACCTGGAACCTAATGTTTGGAAAATAGATGATTAGACGAGAATAAGAAGTAACCTGGAACCTAATGTTTTGAATATAGACGATTAGACGAGAATCAGAAGTAACCGGGAAACTGATGTTTATAATATAGACGATTAGACGACAATGAGAAGAAACCTGGAACCTAATGTTTGGAAAATAGATGGTTAGACGAGAATAAAAAGTAACCTGTAACCTAAGGTTTATAATATAGACGATTAGACGAGAATAAGAAGTAACCTGGAACCTAAAGTTTATAATACAGACGATTAGACGAGAATGAGAAGTAACTTAGAACCTAATGTTTGGAATATAGACGATTAGACGAGAATGAGAAGAGACCTGGAACCTAATGTTTGGAAAATAGACGATAGACGAGAATCCGAGGTAACCTGGAACCTAATGTTTGGAATATAGACGATTAGACGAGAATGAGAAGTAGCCTGGAACCTAATGTTTGGAATTATAGATGATTAGACGAGAATAAGAAGTAACCTGGAATCTAATGTTTGGAATATGGACGAGTAGACGAGAATGAGAAGAAACCTGGAACCTAATGTTTGGAAAATAGACGATTAGACGAGAATAAGAAGTAACCTGTAACCTAATGTTTATGATATAGACGATTAGACGAGAATGAGAAGTAGCCTTGAACATAATATTTGGAATATAGACGATTAGACGAGAATAAGAAGTAACCTGGAACCTAATGTTATAATATAGACGATTAGACGAGAATGAGAAGTAACCTTGAACCTAATGTTTGGAATAAAGACGATTAGACGAGAATGAGAAGAAACCTGGAACCTAACGTTTGGAAAATAGACGATATACGAGAATCAGAAGTAACCGTGAACCTAATGTTTGGAATATAGACGATTAGACGAGAATAAGAAGTAACCTGGAAACTAATGTTTGGAATATGGACGATTAGATGAGAATGAGAAGTAACCTGGAACCTAATGTTTGGAGTATGGACGATTAGACGAGAATAAGAAGTAACCTGGAACCTAATGTTTGGAATATGGACGATTAGACAAGAATGAGAAGTAACCTTGAACCTAATGTTTGAAATATGGACGATTAGACGAGAATAAGAAGTAACCTGGAAACTTATGTTTGGAATATGGACGATTAGACAAGAATGAGAAGTAACCTTGAACCTAATGTTTGGAATATGGACGATTAGACGAGAATGAGAAGTAACCTGGAACCTAATGTTTGGAATATGGACGATCAAAGGAAAATGAGAAGTAACCTGGAACCTAATGTTTGGAATATGGACAATTAGACAAGAATGAGAAGTAACCTGGAACCTAATGTTTGGAATAGTCGACGACTAGAATAGAATAAGAAGATATCTCGCCATCACAGATCAACAATTCAGAATAATTTAAAGTAGAAGGGGATTTTCGAATGCACTCAAAGCATATAAGCTGCCCAGTCTCCCCCATTCCCTGTGAACAGGTCCACAATCACCGTTGATAATAATGGGTTTGTGCTAAACCATGGCAGTGAAGAGGGGTTAATAGTTTTCTTGTAAAGCGTTCATGCGAGTATGCCAGGTGAGGAATCTTGAGACATAAGGCCAGGAAAAAGCACATTTGACATTGTTTCTGGTCTTTAACTCGGACAGGTTTTCGAAAGCGACTCTGTGATGTGAATCTCTATTCATATACTTTTATTTACCACAAACGGTTTTCACTGACGCAGAAAATTACTTTCCCTACCCCTCTGTCAGTATTTTATGGTTATAAAGGGAAGGTAATTTCACCGTAGTGTCTATTGCAGGCTATGACATATTTTTCTAACATAATATTACAGATCATGTACGTTCGTGTTACAGAGGTCTGCTCAGAAAAAAAATCCGAGGATTCTGGTGAATACACCAAAAGAAGGGATAGACGTGATGCGCATGTCTCGAAGTCAGAACAGAAACATTTTTTTCTGCTCAAAGTGTGATATATTTTTATTCGTTGTATTCTTTCATTCTCACAATAATTCCATGAACATGTATTTTTGATAATTACTTAGCAACTCTACCACTGTTACTCTTTGTTTGATCATGTTTCTGTAATTTTTACATTTCCGTTTGCTTTCAAACTCAGCCAATATCTGTTTTTATTTCTGGTTTGTAAATATAGCCAATTACCAATCATCTTGCTATCATTATTTTATTATTGTTGCAATTGTTATTTGCTACATTTTATTCAAAAATGTTGCAACGCAATGATTTCATGGCTTGGTTTGGAAGTCTCGTCCATAAAATGTACAAAGGTATCACAAAACAAACTTTTGATAGGTACTGCAAGGTGAAAATCTTCCCGACGTCAAAAAGTACCTATCAAATATATACATTATGGAAAATATTACAGGAGTGGAGAATTCAATAAGACCAAAACAAGATTGGCAATGAAAGATTACAATGTATAGATTACGATCATTTCATTCAATGCCAGGAGATGTGTCAATGGTATGTGAGATAATAACATTTAAAGTAAAGATAGTAATGGTATATTAATAAAATAAAATAAAATAAAATTATGCTGTGTTATGAGTGCATTCTTCTAAGCAAACTGATAGACGTCAGTGTCATGTAGATAAAGTAAGACCACAGGGCTTTCATTAACAGCCGTCAGGCGGCGATTTTTTGCCGCCTGACAACGGGGAAAAGCCTGTTAAAAACGTGCATCGATATCCCTTCTTTTAGCGGATTATCTGCGTTTACATATAGAACCGGAACGATCGCCGGTTGAAATCAAACACCGATCCTGCCCTTTATCCTTTATGATCGGCTACACCGAATTATAATTACATATGAAAATATGATTTACGCTTCAGTTAAGGGCGAATCTATAACGCGAACTTGCCTCGGTAACTTGCTTCGGCATACGCAGAGTCAGATAATGGTATGATCTAATTGTCCAATCAAGTCGGTTGACATTGATGCGTCGCGTCATCTGATTGGTTTATGTCCACTATTGTCTAATGTCGGATCATGTGACTCGTCTATTATGTACTACTGCTTAACCTTATACCATTTCAAGCGGCCGGCGACGACTTTGTTTGACTTATGGGGGTGGGAGGAAAGAAAAGAGGTAATCTTTAATTGTTTCAAATTTTTTGAAAGTCAAGAATTTATGCCACGATAAGGATTTATAATGGGATACGGACGTTTACGTAGTTGCAATCTCAGATTTACGAAGTCAACTGAATGAAACCGTATAATGCCATTTGGCTAGTATATGGTTGAGAACATATGTAGTCAGGGACTGGACATAAATTACAGGGGGGGGGTGGGCCGGTGTTTTTCGAAAAACAGCTGCGTAAAAAATAGTGAGCCTTCAAAAGTTCATGCACAAAAATTAGTGACCCTCCCCCTTATCCGTGCATGAAAATAAGTGACCCTCCCCTGTTACTCAATACCCCCCAAAAAAACCCGCAATG
>LD348761.1:0-20628 GCA_001465055.1 Ptychodera flava | reverse complement strand
AAACAGAGTAAACCATACTTTGCAGCTTTTATGTTGCAAGTGAAATTCAACTACCATCTAGAGTACGAAATAGCTCTGGAAAAAGACAAATTAGAGAGACATTGCAGCAAATGGATTTCAATTTTACAAAAAATTGTAGATAACTGAGCACTGTACTTCATTTTAATTTAAGTTACTGTTACTAAAGAAAATGTTACCAATAAAACAACTTAAATATAAAAAAAAAGAAAAAAAAAGAAAAAAAAAGAGGACTGGGGTTGAACAAACTAGTTAAAGGGAGTTTTACGGCTTACTATCGTTTTCCGCAATGATCGCTAGAATGATTCGACGATACGTTAATAACGTAAGTGAGATCTATCCAGCGAGTTTTCAAACTGTTTTCACGAAGGAAATGCCAGATTGACAAAGCGTCCCTCCGAAATGTACCCTGCGTTCTCTTTCCCGTACCATTTGGTTTGGTCCACCAATAAAAGATGACGTTTGCATCCGATGACCAACGAAGTCAAGGATCATGGGTAACTTTCAACGACCAGCTGTGTCGTCGCTCGAACGAACAATGGACTGGACGCAGTTGACATAGCAACAACAAAAGAACACCGAATGAATTCCACGCCATCACACTTCGTGTTCTGCTGCTCTTACAGTGTGTGTTCACCAAGCGTATTCAGTGTTCTAGTAAAACTGATTTTACTCAGATTCAGAAAGTTATCTCACCAATATCATAAAAAAACAAGTGTATCTATCTTCAAGAATGGCTACTGCTGAAGAAAAAGACTTCATCAAGTACGCGGGAGTAACTAACCCCGTGATGAACATTCATGCCCTAGCGTACTTACATCTGGTAAGACTTTGCCATCCGCTATTCTGTTTATTCTCAGTAACTTCACTGAATATTCTTATTAGTCAGAATGTTTTAAAATTAGGGATTGTTGTTGGCATCTACAAACTTATATTATTTTTTCGGTTTAATATATATTCCGCGTACTCATGAAAAAACACTTGAATATTTCTGTCGAACACTCGTTGACACAACAGGTATACACGTTTACGATAGGTTTCGTCAACGCAATGAAAAACAACTACATGTACCATTATCACATGCAGAAACTAATTAGTGTAAGCAGTTTTATTGCAGTTCACTGCGGCAGCCTCGCTATCTAATACTGAAAATGGCTGTATCAGAGTCTAACAAAAGACATCAACTTGGCAAATTTATTGTCCTGTTTCAGTTTTGTCGGCAATCGGAAGGTTTGTGTCCGTATAGACTAAACCGCCGCCTGAACTTTCGACGCACGAGTTTCCACAACAACAACGGGTATAAAGTGCTTCGTCCAGTCCGCACGCTGAGCCTCCAAAGTCGTGCCTGGAAATCAACATTTTCAAATACTACAATAACGCACAATAATCCCAATGAATTAACAACAGCATAACGCCCGTATATAAAAAAGGAATTCAGTGAATAATTTTCGGAAACAACGATCTCGAACAGGTCGCATTACCGTTGGTTGTGAAGCATTGCAACCAGGTTCGGGCGCGGCCGGCCTCACCTACTTGACCTACCATGCCGCTGAGGTTAATTCGACTTTTTTTCTCGAAAAATAGGGTAACTTAAACTCGTGGTAAAAAAGTCGTTACGTCATTCATATTTTTCTTCGCTGTACGAGGAAAATGTTAGGGAACAATATGTGTTATTATTGTTATAATTTGGTTTGTTTTAAAAACCCCCAATTTTTTACAACTGTGCATTGCTCTATATAAATTAAAATACGCAATAATTACTTTCTTCAGCATAGTGTCACAGACATATACTTTTGATTTCCTTCCAAAATACGAAAGCAACCTCACAACGTACGCCTTTCTGATGAGTGCAAGATATTGACAGTTCGGACTGCGCGAATGGCGAATAACTAGCTCCAGTAGTGGTCGATAATTTCTAAATCGGGATGCCAGTGAGTGTTCCTATGTTGGTCAATTAGTGCATCAACTTGTTAGAATAACTCGTCCGGGGACCCGACAAAAGCGGTTTGGCATAATATAATAATAATTGGCATAATATAATAATAATTGGCATAATATATAAATATATATGTATATATATATATATATATATATATATATATATATATATATATATATATATATATATATTTATATCTCGACTCGCAGATTAATAAATCTTTCGTGTTTTTTTATGTTTCCAGCCTGGAAGTTTATTGTTCCAAGGCAAGGTCAAAGTCAAGTCCAAGGATGGGATGTTTCGTCGTTGGCGGAAGAGATTCCTCGACCTTCGCTTTCCCTATTATTTATGCTTTGCAGACGACGTGAGTACTGTTGTCTTTGTTATTAGGAAAGAATCTAAATTGATGTTGATGTATTTATTTGATATTCCATAAAATCTTTCACCGAGTGGTAGAGACTCAGCTGAACCTGAACCCGCCATGTGTATTTTAGTCGCCACAAAACAGAATGAGTCAGGTATTACTTAAGTATGTCTCCGTATGGTTGATGTCATTGATTTTTATATTATCTTTTTTGACTAAGTCTGCCGAGTTTTTAAGATCAAACCTGAAGTTAGATGTTGTTATTGTTTATAATCTTCACCTATCTTGACTCTATAGTGTCATTAACCCGATACCCTCCTCATTTTGGTGTAAACTGGTCCATAAATGTCACTGATAACAATACGTTTGGGCTCAACTCTGGTGTTGAAAGCATTAGATCGATTACGGGCTTTGTGAAATTCGATTCTTTATTCTAGAATACAAAATTTATAGCATTCAAAAATTTGTCATTGTCATTTTTCAATATCCAGGATCGGCTTGAGAATCCGACGAGCTACAGTTTGATCAACTACAGGGAGATAAAGTCGAAGCCTTTCATAAGGAGAGGACAAATTAAGAGGAAATACCTGAAAATCACTTTGGTTTCAGTGTATCCCGATATGGTAAGACAACTAACCTTTGACCCTACACATTTTTTATCTTTCTTGTAAAAAACATCCGATATTCGTCTTCGTAAGATTTTTCAGAAGATCATGACACCGGAGACACAGTTTTGTATAAATTTGTTCTTCCGATAAATAACCTGTCTCGCCTGACTTGACTCAAAGAGACAAATGGCTGTAAATTTTGATAATATTGTAATTGTTCTTATACATTTTCTTAAAAAACAACACATTCAAAAGCTGTATAAGCTCCGTCATTATCATGGATTATACCAATGTTCTTCTTCTGTTTGCAAAATATCCAGCTTTTCAACACAGCCTGTATGTGTGTAATTTACATAATGGTATAAAATGTTATTATTGACACTTTTTAAATTTTAGTCGGAACTACTACTTTGTTGACACTCTCTCTTCAGGACAAGATATTATATTTAGAGAGCTAATACTTTGTATTTTATAATAATTTAGGAAGAAAATCTAAACGCTGGTACATGGTAATGGTTTATTCATTAATAATGAGACAAATATAGAATTGCAGTTAATTTCCCTTTAACAGGACAGCATGGGTCATCCCAGTACATGCGGAAAACTTCCAAATGTTTGTTCTGAGATTTCAAATATACATTTCGGAGTCGAGATTACTGTCACGTAATGTTCTAACCTGCCATGCAGAGTGTCGATGTATATTGGGCTCTCTCTCTCTCTCTCTCTCTCTCTCTCTCTCTCTCTCACACACACACACACACATATATATTATGGCTACTTAGACACATGGACGTTTACGTCAATTCACTTAAATACTCAGAGCATGACAAGTAAAACTCACTATCTTTTACTTTTGCTAGGATGACATAAAACTCCAATGCACCAGTCTGGACCAATATCTCACATTGAAAAACATCCTGTCACTATTATTCGAGATCAATGACTTTCAACACCAACAAAATGAGCGAACACTGGAGAACATCGTTGCTCGCAGAGAACCTACCAATGAGGGCGCTCCGAATTCAAATGCCGATACAACTTTGTCTTCATCCGGATCAACTTCTGACGACAAGGCAGATGATGCTGTTGAAACCTTGGTGTCGCCAAGATTTGAAATCGGGAACAGAGTAGATCTCTCTGCAGATCCTAGTCAAGTATCTGTCGTCGCCGCTCTCGAAGAAATGTCGTCAGCATTTAACAAGGCGCCGCCGTTTGCTTCGAACACTGACTGGAAAGTACCAACACAAAGCCAGATGTCGATCGTTGTACTCGCTGTACAGTTCCTGGCTTCAGACGTATTGATGTCACCATCATCAAGCCAGGGCTCAGTTATTGGTCTGGATACAACAGACTCCTTGTCACGGAGCAATGACGTCAGTGTTTGTTCTCAACAATCCGAAGATCAAGCCACAGCTGGTAAATAATTGCACTTTATTATGTTTTTCTTACTTTAAAATCACAAAGACATTCTTGTAAGACAGATCACAAGGACAAATTCACGGAAGGAAAGAATTTAAAGTCATTATAACTATATGCATTAAGAAAGAGAAGAGAAGAAAGAGAGACTGACTGAAATAAAGCTCTGAAAGCCTTAATGACCAGTAAAAAATCAAACTCTGACGTCTATATTCCACCAATCAACCCCCTACGTCTAAGGGGCAGGGGAAGTGCTTTAACGTTTTACAGTATTGTCATCATTTTTGTTTCAAAATCTCAGAACATCCCCTGCCGTCTATCAGTGTGTTGAAATACGAAACATCCACCCCGCAAGTAGAAAATATTATGTACCTTACGCAATGTTATTGTCAAAAAGTAAATTCTTTAGTGCCGAAAAAAAAGTTAATCGCGAAAAATTGTATTGGACACTATACACAAGAGCATTAACGTTTAATACAAAACGATTCGCCACACTTTGGGATTAAACAACTTGAAAATAGGACAACAACAATGTCAAACATATCCAACATTACCATAGATAATGGCGCTTAAAAACTTATTGATTTAAAAATGAAACACTATTGGAACTCATTTCTGAGAATCTAATCTTTAAATTGTTCAAATTTATCTAAAATGATTGGTGTCCGATAGCTGAAAGTTGCAATATTAAACTTACATTAGGAATTTAGAAAATTAGTATTGTTGATTACAACAGTTTTGAAAATACATTATTGTCATATTTGGTAATTTCGGGCTGGCTCTTTGAAAATCACACATTAAGGTACACGACGCCAACTTCCATTCATTGCAGACAAAGCTGTGCAGACAGACTTTGATGATGAGTGGGTAACAACTGATGACGTAGCTGACTTTGAGGATATTTCTTTCGATCAAACCCAAGAAAGTGATGTGGAAGACGGAGAAGAGGACATCGTGTCTCGTGACGTAACGTGCACGAGCGCCATCAACGGATGGTTTGGCAGAATGATCAACGCTGTCACGGGAATATTCAGGGGAGCTCGAGGGTGTAAGTATAATTGCTTGCTGTCTATGACTACTCAGGTAGATACTTACGATAAGTGTATCTGTATAATTAGGTCAATCCTTGTAATTAAATTTGTAAAAATGAGACTCATTTTTGCTCTGCTACATTAATGGTAGAACGTCAATTGAGTCTTACTATATCGAGTAGTACAATTTTGTTTCTGGATGGTCAATATTTCGTTTATATCGTTACTGTAAAATATTCTTTGAAAAAGAAAACCATTTATTTTTAGTAAAAGCGACACTGTTTTAAGACACGTGCACCATGTTTGGGGGCCTTGCGGTGAACAGTTACCGTGTTGCTTGTTCATACAGTGACGCCCCAAGGTGGCGTTATGGCGCTGCCTCCTGACAATGACGAGCAGGCTGGGTGTCTTTCATTCGGTAGATACTGGTCTGGATAATCAGTACCTCCATTTTCCATCAGTGAAGACAGGTCGAAGGTGCAGTCAAAACCTTAGAGGCGGAACTCAAAATGGATTAAATCTCTGATTTTCCTTTTTATGTTATTTTTGTTTGCCAGAAATCTCAACAACAACAACAATCAGAAAGTTTGGAGGCGGAAAAAGGACGCGATTACGATCCAAATATACGTCTGCGGTATCGTTTTTATCAAACCGAACAACAGGTCGCAGAGTCAGAAATACATGTACGCCCTCAACGAGGAAGTCTGTAAATTGTGTAAATTGCCATGAAGATGTCTGATTTTGCTGGGAGAGGATTGATCTGAAAAAACCTGGAACCTAATGTTTGGAATATGGCCGATTAAATGAAAATGAGAAGTAACTTTGAACCTAATGTTTGGAATATGAACGATTAGACAAGAATGAGGAGTAATAACCTTGAACCTAATGTTTGGAATATAGGCGATTAGACGAGAATAAGAAGTAACCTGGAACCTAATGTTTGGAATATAGACGATTAGATGATAATGAGAAGTAACCGGGAACCTAATGTTTAGAATATAGACGATAAGACGAGAATGAGAAGTAACCTGGAACCTAATGTTTAATATATGGACGATTAGACAAGAATGAGGAGTAACCTTGAACCTAATGTATGGAATATGGACGATTAGAGGAGAATGAGAAGAAACCTGAAACCTAATGTTTGGAAAATAGACGATAGACGAGAATGAGAA
This sequence comes from Ptychodera flava, assembly GCA_001465055.1. Lineage (NCBI taxonomy): Eukaryota > Metazoa > Hemichordata > Enteropneusta > Ptychoderidae > Ptychodera > Ptychodera flava. The sequence goes on along the minus strand of LD348761.1, from coordinate 14,077 downwards.
GTAACCTGGAACCTAATGTTTGATATATGGACGATTAGACGAGAATGAGAAGTAACCTGAAACCTAATGTTTGGAATATAGACGATTAGACGAGAATGAGAAGAAACCTGGAACCTAATGTTTGGAATATGGACGATTAGACGAGAATGAGAAGTAACGTGGAACCTAATGTTTGGAATATGGACGATTAGACGAGAATGAGAAGTAACCTGGAACTTAATGTTTGGAATATAGGCGATTAGACGAGAATGAGAAGTAACCTGGAACCTAATGTTTGGAATATAGACGATTAGACGAGAATGAGAAGTAACCTTGAACCTAATGTTTGGAATATGGACGATTAGAATGAGAAGTAAACTGGAACCTAATGTTTGGAATAGTCGACGACTAGAAGAGAATAAGAAGATATCTCGCCATCACAGATCAACAATTCAGAATAATTTAAAGTAGAAGGGGATTTTCGAATGCATTCAAAGCATATAAGCTGCCCAGTCTCCCCCATTCCCTGTAAACAGGTCCACAATCACCGTTGATAACAATGGGTTTGTGCTAAACCATGGCAGTGAAGAAGGGTTAATAGTGTTCTTGTAAAGTGTTCATGCGAGTACGCCAGGTTGGGAATGTTGATACAAAGGGCAAAGCAAAAGTACATTTGATATAGTTTCTGGTGTTTGACAGGTTTTCATAAGCGACTCTGTGATGTGAATTTCTATTCATATCCTTTTATTTACCACAAACAGTTTTCACTCACGCAGACAATTACTTTCCCAACCCCTCTGTCAGTATTTTATGGTTATGAAGGGAAGGTAATTTCACCGTAGTGTCTATTGCAGACTATGACATATTTTTCTAACATAATATTACACATCATGTACGGTCGTGTTACAGAGGTCTGCTCAGAAAAAATCCGAGGATTCTGGTGAATACACCAAAATAAGGGATAGACGTGATGCGCATGTCTCGAAGTCAGAACAGAAACATTTTTTCTGCTCAATGTGTGATATATTTTTATTCGTTATATTCTTTCATTCTCACAATAATTCCATGAACATGTATTTTTGATAATTACTTAGCAACTCTACCACTGTTACTCTTTGTTTGATCATGTTTCTGTAATTTTTACATTTCCGTTTGCTTTCAAAACTCAGCCAATATCTGTTTTTATTGCTGGTTTGTAAATATAGCCAATTTCCAATCATCTTTCTATTATTATTTTATAATTGTTGCAATTGTTATTTGCTACATTTTATTCAAAAATGTTGCAACGCAATGATTTCATGACTTGGTTTGGAAGTCTCGTCCATAAAATGTACAAAGCTATCGCAAAACAAAATTTTGATAGGTACTGCAAGGTGTAAATCTTCCCAACGTTAAAAAGTACCTATAAAATATATACATTATCGAAAATATTACAGAAATGGAGAATTCAATAAGACCAAAACAAGATTGGCAACGAAAGATTACAATGTATATATAGATTGAATACGATCATTTCATTCAATGCCAGGAGATGTGTCAATGGTATGTGAGATAATAACATTTAAAGTTAAAATATGGTATATAAATAAAATAAAATAGAATAAAATTATGCTGTGTTATGAGTGTATTCTTCTAAGCAAACTGATAGCCGTCAGTGTCATGTAGATAAAGTAAGACAGCGGGGCTAAAATTAACAGCCGTCAGGCGGCGATTTTTCGCCGCCTGACAACGGGGGAAAGCCGGTTAAAAACATACATCGATATCCCTTCTTTTAGCGGATTATCTGCGTTTACATATAGAACTGGAACGATCGCCGGTTGAAATCAAACACCGATCCTGCCCTTTATCCTTTATGATCGGCTACACCGAATTATAATTACATGTGAAAATGTGATTTACGCTTCAGTTAAGGGCGAATCTATAACGCGAACTTGCCTCGGTAACTTGCTTCGGCATACGAAAGCTTCACTCAGAGTCAGTTAATGGTATGATCTAATTGTCCAATCAAGTCGGTTGACATTGATGCGTCGCGTCATCTGATTGGTTTATGTCCACTATTGTCTAATGTCGGATCATGTGATTCGTCTATTATGTACTACTGGTACACCGTATACCATTTCAAGCGGCCGGCGACGACTTTGTTTGACTTATGGGGGTCGGGAGGAAAGAAAAGAGGTAATTTTTAATTGTTTCAAATTTTTTGAAAGTCAAGAATTTATGCCACGATAAGGATTTATAATGGGATACGGACGTTTACTTAGTTGCAATCTCGGATTTACGAAGTCAACTGAATGAAAGTATAAATGCCATGAGGCTAGTATATTGTTGAGAACGTATGTAGTCATTTCTGGCGATGGAGCAGCGAGAGAAACGATATCAATCACAAAGGGTTAAGCTAATTTGCTGAACGATATTTTATCTTGAATAGTGAGTCGAATGAGTCATAAAATATTCAATATGAGTTTGAACAAATTTTATTTCGGGGTTGTTGTATACTATACTGATCATATGAGATATTTTTTACTGTTCGATTCATATTACTTTTATTAAATGTAATAAAGGGAAAGCGGCTCCCAACATCCTATACTATTTGTGTCGTTCTCTGTGTTTATGTTTGTTTTTGTGTGTGTGGCTCTTCAAGATATTCCATGGCGAGACGTGGCCATAACCTGGCTGTCAAATGACAGCGTGATCCTTTGACGCCAAGTTTCGAAACCAGTGTGCGGTCTCTTCCTCAGTCGCTTCTTGGTTCTTGCTTTCCTTAAATTTTTGTTTCACAGTTTGTGTTTTAATGATTTGACACAGAAACAGCCAACAACTTGATAAAATGCTGAATATATTTAGCTCCTAAAATGCATAGAAAAGCATCTGGAAAGCCACAAAATAGCTGTAAAAAACTATAAAATCTCAAAATTTTCTAAAGTGATACCCCCTAAAACCCCCTTAGAGAGGGGGCTACATCCCCCCTCTCGAGCTTTTTCCCCTGCCGATGACCTTCGGTCACCGGCCACAGCGACCTTCGGTCGCTGCCTTAACTAGCCACCTGATGAATGCTTTCAGCCTGTTGATAAAAAATCTTAATGAAAGCCCTGAAGACCTGATACGTCAATGAGTTGAATACTATGGGATTTATGTCTCCATGTTTGCTGTCCGGTAGACATGCATAAATTCCCTAAAGTAGTTTGTAAAAATTTGATCAATAGATCAACAGATAGCCGTAAGACATAAACATTGGAACAGAGCATATAATCATGATTTAAGGTTGCGCAATGAATATGCTCCAATCACAAGACTGCAGTTTATCTCGACGAAAATGTCTTACTTATTGCCATCATTCAATTTGCAAGGCAAGTAATGCTAACTTTTGATGATTTTTTTTCACTTTTTTGTTTTCAATGTCAACCATAAAATCTTGTTCTACTCCCAAAAGCATATAGATATAGTATTTAGCTTGTCAACCCACCCTGTAAATATTTAATTTCTCTTTCCAGACCTCGTTCGGTTCGCTGACGCAATTTAAACCTAGTAAAATGCACCGCAGACTCTCTCACAGCCCCTCGTTCGCTACCCAGGTATGCGCCCTCAACGGTCTTTCAAGCAAACGACGCTCAAGCCAGCCGTGCTGTAGCAGCGAACTTAATTTCTGTGTATTAGAAATTCATGAAGTGAAAGGATTATACAATTATGGCCTTCTGTTTGTATGTAGAATATTACATTATTTGCAATTTGAAGCCATATTTGCAGAGAACTGCCCCTCCCGCGCTACAATTTGAAAATTTACCCATCTCCTCACCCACCAGAAAGCTTCCAACTGTCTTCTCCTTGTCACAGAAGTCTCCAATGAAGAACCATAAGTGCAAAAGTTCCCGGTAACCCATTTGTCGCCCGCTTATTCGAAAAAATGACCGCCCTCTAGGAAACCTATCGTTGATAAATCCCTTTTCACAGACCGCTTTGTTTCGTCGGTTGCCCCTGTCACGTTAAACCGGTGTACAAATCTGGCACCTGGTTAGGTGATCGATGATGAGTAAAGGCAATTTCATTACTGTATATCCATCGAAATTATCGCAGGATCGCTTTGCAAGTGCCAACGGAGAACCAGTCATTGACGACCAGCAGAATTACCAGCTAATTGGCGGAATGGAAACAGAAACGCACACCCTGTTGACTATTTCAAGAAAACTGGATACATGCGACGAAAAAGATAGAGTCATGCACTGTATTTGGAATCTACATCAGATTTGCTCATGTCAAAATAGGTCAAGTAACCAATTTATTCCTTTACAGTGCCAACTTCACAGAAAACTAAGTGTTGTTGCATCAGAGGTACTTGGCACTTGACTCAATTTCTGTGTCCGTTCTATTTGTCATCGTCACGCGAATCGACCTCGACCAACCGTGTAAGTCTTTTCTAATGTTCACTTTAAAAAAAGACAAAAATATGTTCAGTACCCGCAGAAGAAAATATTTATAAATGATATCTTCAGCTTAAGCCTGCAGGATCACATGTACGTACAATTCTGTGCGGTGAATTTGTTGTCTTTATCTTGCAACATGTTAAAAATTGCCACTTCGTATATTTCCTTTTTATGTCGGTAGTTGAATTTCATTAGTAAAAACCAGAAATAAAAGTAAAAAAAGATCACATAGCGAACTCTGAATCTTTTTTGTGAGAGACTGAGGATGAGAAACTAAAATTTTATTGGTCTTACTTTCGATGTAAATTAGGTTTGAAATTGGCGACTTGTCTTTCTCGAGCTCAATCGAACCTTCCTTACGGATTCTATTTCATGGGTATAGTTTATTTACTTCATTACCGATATTCTTTGCCTTTCCAGTCAGACACACTGCGTCTTATTTACGCCTACCACGCTGACGATCCAGATACAGAGACAGGTCTACCATACCACGGTGTAGAACAACGCGGTGCTCGAAGTGTTCATGTGTTTGGTGTTGTCCAAGTTGAACCAGAGATGATTTACTTGTCCACGAGTTTTTGAATCCACATTAGTGGTGCGGCATGGCAAACCCATTGTGCATTTTGTGATAAAAGCACCAAACTTGGCTCAAATGTGTCTTAATATGTGCTGAACAAATTCAGATACCGAGCCACTGAAAATCTACCGAAGCGTTGCCATGGCAACCGTTTTTCAAAATGGCTGCCAGACAGGTATTTCTCACCTAGTAAATGTCAACTGCAGAAGTTTTTGGGTAACTTTAGGTTGGATATTTTCAATAAGAAACTGTGAAAAGAGTTATTTGAAAAGTCTTTTTAATTTTCTTCACCACCTGACTTGTTAAACGGGTAAATACAGACAAAAAACACAATTCTTATGCATAAAATGCAGGGTATTAGATCCTATAAAAGGATGACGCTTTGTCAGCAGTCAAGATATGTTAGGCCGTGGGCTAGAGGGGTCTACTTGCACCTCCAGAATAACAAACCTGTCTTTGTAGAAGCCTTGGGATCCCTAGAATACGAAATAGAATTTTGACAGAAAGAATATAGGGATGCAATAACTGTTATGATCGACTTTTGAACGGTACTGCAAAATAACCATTTTGCTCCCCCCGTGCAGTTTTCTTGTAGTACTTATAAGTCATCTGCAAAGTTTTTTATATATAACCTGACTTGTCGGATACCATTAGAATGGAAATTTATTCCTCTTTAAAATGACATATGTAGTATGCAATATCTTCGATAGATTTTTTATGAAATGGGACCAAAACTTACCCAATACCCAAAAAAATCTGAAATTCTACCACTGTTTTTACCTTGGCATAACACAAAAGGCAATGCTTTGTATGACATCTGTTTATTCAGACTTTTGATAGGAAAAATATTGGGATGCTATAGGTCTACCGGTCATACTTTGAAGGGTACCGCAAAATTACAGTATTGCCAACTCGCATGCATTTTTGATAAAACCTGTCTTCTTGTAAGTCATCTGCTGAGCTTATTTTTTTACATAACCTAGCTTGAGGGCTAACATTGGAAAGGGATTTTATTCTTCTTTTTGATGACATATTTTAATATGCAATATCTTCCATAGCTTTTAAAAAATATGACAAAACTTACCCTATACCCCAAACTTTATATTGCAAATTACTGTCACTGCTTATCTCAAATTCTACCAATTTTTACCTAAACATATTAAAAGGGCAATTCTCTGTGTGAAATCTGTTTTATTTGCTACGGAGACATATGATAATATGAAAGAGACTTTTAACAGAAAATATTGGAAAAGGGAACTGTAAAGTCAAAGTATTGCGAATAGCACCTTGTTAAACATCAAATTCTACCATTTTTTAACCTAGACATATAATAAAGGGTAATGCCTTGTATGAAGTCTGTTTTATTTGCTATAAGGACCTGTCACAAATACGAAAAAGATTTTTGGGCAATGCCTTGTGTGAAATCTGTTTTATTTGCTAGAAGGCCATGTCACAAATATGAAATAGACTTTTAACTGAAAAAATATTTGGACGCAACAGCTGTCACAGTCATGTGTTGAAGGGTACCGCAAAATCACGATTTTGAGACCCACGAACATTTTTATTAACCATGTCTTTGTTTAAGTCATATGCCGAGCCTAACTTATACATAACCTGGTTGTGGGGTATCATTAGCAAAGCGATTTATTTTTCTTTAAGGTGAACTTTTGTAATATACAAATATCCTTTACAGTTTTCATGAAATAGGACCAAGACTTACCTAATACCTCAAAAGATTACATTTCAAATTACGGCTTATCTTATGTTTTACCATTTGCTTTTGCTCCACACAATACAGAAGGCAATATAATGCTTATATGAAATCCGTTTAAGTGAACTTAATATAATTTAGTCGCCACTGGGATCATGTTTCTAGGGGTACACAGATACGGCAAATTTTCTGAAACATATAATTTTTTATCAAACACGTCTTTATGAAAGAAGTCAGCCAAAATCATAGTCACGGATGATCTCAAAATTATTAATTATCGTTTCCAAACTTCATAAATTAGAATAAGTGTCTAAGATATGTCATATAGCTTGGCTTTCTTCAATAACAAAAATAGGGATATGTCCAATATTTAGCTGCTCTAATGATAATTTCTAAATTTCATAAATAAGCAGAAATTTAGCTAGCCATTCTTAGATACTTTATTCCTGGATATATCCGATATTTGGTCGATTTCATTATCGTTTCTAAACTTTATAAATTGGCTCAAGTTTAGCTGGCATTCTTCAGTAAAATATTTTCAGGATATATCCGATATTGAACCGATCTAATTATCGTTTTTAATATTTACGAATTAAATCAAATGATGTTCAATAGTTTAAAAGCATGTATCTGATACTTGATCGATCTCATTATTGCTTCTACATTCAGTATACTTTATAAAGTAGTTCAGATTTAGCTGGGCTGACATGTTCAAAACGTTCAAAATTTGGTAATAGCCTTTCTGTTATTGTATGTCACTGAATGTGCAAATGATTTATTGTGAATACAAAACTGCGTAAATTCTCTGAGATTTATGTTTCAATCTTGACTACAGTGTCATTGTTTGTATAGGAAGGTTCCCATTTGATCAGATAATTGGCCAGCCAACACTACCTTGCTTAGGTCTTGGGTGTATGTGTCAAGTGGATAACAAGAAAATAATTGGCAAATATTTAGGATTGTCGTTTAAACTTGTTGTCTTAGCCCATGTAAACACCATGGAAAGGAATAAAATACTCTCAAGCTGACTAGCTATGCAAAAGCAAGCAGAGATCCAAGGAGTGCCAAGCCCGGACGTGACGGACAAAAGTGCAGGATTGTGTTTTAGCTTTACTTTCCCTACCTTTCATGTTTGTTAAGACAAAAGAAAGTGGAGTAATACAATCTAATTTATGGTACCATGTTTTTGCATTTCAACAACAAGTTATGTACGACCAAGAAATTAGTACCAAAATATACGATGTTCAAAATATTATAGGCATGAATCCATATATATATTTATGCAATAGACCATCGACATTGAAATAACTCTAAAACCAATATCTAAATCATGAAATAGATATCAAATTACAGAAGATAAGTTTCATGTGAAATGAATTATGAAAAGTTATGTATAAAATATAGTACATATAGCCGAAAAATAATACAAAAATATGATCTTGTTCTCCACGTGGTCAAATTTTAAACGGCCGCACTTATGTACTAATTGCAGTTACATGATAAATCTCTAACATTGACAATTATGGGATTATATAAGAGATTTCCCCCCAAAATGTTATTGTTTTTAACGTTAAAACTAGAAGGGTTGTTATACAGTAAATATTATTGTACTTTTTTGTATGTAGGCCTACGCGTGAATGTAGATGAACAAGAGTGAGAGATAGGGTTAAATTCCGCGCACAATTTTCCATGTCAGGCCTTGTGATTTAACACCCTGCAAAACTTGTCAATGGCTGACTTATAACAATTAGAAAGGATAATTAGTCAATGTCAAAATATTGCACATATTCAACGTTTCTACTCAAGAACACTCCATCCATTGGAAGAACATGGAACAGGCTGTTTTTACACTCGGACGCATCATACCCTCCCCACCACAGCCATGGGCCAATCTAGGCCTATTTGCAAAACCTGGTGAGTGTCGCACGCACCCGCTACAACTCTAAAAATGCTTACAACTGGTGCACCAACGATTAAAAATAAGAATAAAATAAATAAACTCTTAACAATACCTTCTGATAGTCTAACTACACAGAACAGCTGACAGCTGATCATCGTATAAAACATTCACTTTGACAATTTTGAATCTTCCACTTTTGCCTTGTTTCAACCATATTATCAATAATTTTATTAAGAGAACCCGTTTTTCTAGTAAAATGAAATTATAAAACAATAAAAATGCAAATAGTAATCTTAATATGCATTTATGATGGTAATACATCCACTATTCACCACAGAATCATCCCTAAGAGCAGCAAATATGGGATTTTACAGTAATTGATGGTCGTCATATTTGAAAATGGCCGCCACACCAGAACGAGGCTCTACCTGTTAGGGATCGGTATTCAAATTGATTTTAAAACAATAAATATGATTTTAAAACAATAAATAATATGCAAATGGTAATGTTAAAAGGCATTTATGATGGAAATATGTCCTCTATTCACCACAGAATCATCTGTAGAGCAGCAACTATGGGATTTTATAGTGACTGATGGTCGCCATATTTAAAAATGGCCGCCACACCAGAACGAGGCTCAACCTGTGGTGGCTCGGTATCCAAATTGATTTATATTCTGATAATCTACATTCGTACCAAATTTCATGCTTTTATCACAAAATGCACAATTGTTATGAACATTTAGGTTATGCCGCACCACTAATATATGTATTGAAGATCTTACGACCAGTTTTGGTTTGTGATTACAAGTTGTCTTCTGCATATTACCATACGGCTTCAGAATTCGAAGCGATGTTGTTTTATGATGTGTAAGAATTGAGATAGAAAATTAAATTTCCTGACTGAAGACCGACCACAACTTGAGAAACGTTGACGATGTCTACGTTCTGTTGAATAAATTTCCAACAAAGAACAAGCATCGGTTCCAAGAGTTGGCTCAGAACGGTTTGTGAGTGTCTGATTGTGACATGGTTTATGCTGTCATTTCAACGAATCTGAGACTGAAAACGTTGTATACTGATGATACTAGTGACTTTGAAAGGAATCCCTGTGCCCTTCAAGTTTGATTTCAACAAATCTCCGTCTTCACCCATTTGCCTCTTTGCACATTATTTTTTTTACCATGCAGATCTATCAACAATGTTTACATCCGCTCTCATCTTCAAGGTTAGTGTACCACACCATAAAGACACTACCTACTGGTGTCAGGCATTCGAATTACCCAAGCTGGATAGCAAACATCACGTGATAAAGGCAAGTAGCCCTAAAATCATCAGTGCGTCGTTCTGAATATATTACCTTGAACCATAGGCAACAGATGTCATGTCCATCTCAAGAAGTGGGATGGAGGTAGGCATGTCTTGTCCCCCACCCCTGGGGACGGACATGACGACTTTTCCCTATGCTAACCCTCGGTATCATTGTCAGAGTGATGTAAGACGTAATTTATACATGTACATTGATTTTTGTCTGCTGCGTTGTTTCTTCTTCATCATCGCCTATAAACACAATTAGATTTTTAGTTGACAAAATGCCTTTTACATTTGCCGTATCTGCCGTATTGCAAGCTGCATATGGAAACCACTATAGACATGCAGAGTGACAATTGTTTTGCTGTTTGTTTGTTTCTGTTTTTAGTACGAACCAATCATTCAAGCAAACCATGAAGCCCTTGTCCATGATCACATCTTGATCTACCAGTGTCGCGATGGCGTCGATGAAGGTTACCATGCTTTCGGACACAAATGCTATTCACGAAACATGCCGCAGAATCTGACGTTGTGTACTTCTGTTATCATTTCTTGGGCCATTTGAGGAGGGGTAAGTCGAGTAAAATGGATCGGCATAGTAACGACCTACTTCCGGCAAGAGGGAGGTAATATCCTTATTTGGAAAGAGGACTGAGTTTGTTCACTGGACATAACTTAAATGAAGTGCTCTTTGGTGTTGAAGGTTACTCTGCCATTCATAATCACTTGCTACTGTTAGCCAAAAGACACATCTATGCCATGAAAATGAAACGGAGTAAACCGTTTTGCAGCTTTTATGTTGCAAGTGAAATTCAACTACCATCTAGAGTACGAAATAGCTCTGGAAAAAGACAAATTAGAGAGACATTGCAGCAAATGGATTTCAATTTTACAAAAAATTGTAGATAACAAGCACAGTACTTCATTTTAATTTAAGTTACTGTTACTAAAGAAAATGTTACCAATAAAACAACTTAAATACAAAAAAAAGAGGACTGGGGTTGAACAAACTAGTTAAAGGGAGTTTTACGGCTTATTATCGTTTTCCGCAATGATCGCTAGAATGATTCGACGATACGTTAATAACGTAAGTGATATCTATCCAGCGAGTTTTCAAACTGTTTGCATGAAGGAAATGCCAGATTGACAAATCGTCTCTCCGAAATGTACCCTGCGTTCTCTTTCCCGTACCATTTGGTTTGGTCCACCAATAAAAAGACGACGTTTGCATCCGATGACCAACGAAGACAAGGATCATGGGTAACTTTCAACGACCAGCTGCGTCGTCGTCGCTCGAACGAACAATAGACTGGACGCAGTTGACATAGCAACAACAAAAGAACACCGAACGAATTAAACGCTATCACACTTCGTGTTCTGCCGCTCTTACAGTGTGTGTTCACCAAGCGTATTCAGTGTTCTTGTAAAACTGATTTTACTCATATTCAGAAAGTTATCTCACCAATATCATAAAAACAATTGTATTGTAGTGAAATGCGGGCTTTCGGCCGTTGGCGGCGCCCTCCTGCACAGGTGCTGCGCCGCCGTTGTATTCATGGAATGCCTAGCCTCGCATGTACATTACGCATTTCCCCTCGCCAACAGCAGAATGATCCACACCGCCGAAGCCTGAAGACGTCTAAACGTAAAGCCTCTGCGGAACCACCCAGTACAACAAAGACTTGGTAAGTCCACCGAGTTTATATCACTGTGTAACACTATAGTATCTATCTTCAAGAATGGCTAGGGCCTACTGCTGAAGAAAAAGACTTCATCAAGTACGCGGGAGTAACTAACCCCGTGATGAACATTCATGCTCTGGCGTACTTACATCTGGTAAGACTTTGTCATCCGCTATTCCGTTTATTCTCAGTAACTTCACAGAATATTCTTATTAGTCAGAATTTTTTGAAAGTAGGGATTGTTGTTGGCATCTACAAACTTATATTATTTTCTCGGTTTAATATATATTCCGCGTACTCATGAAAAAACACTTGAATATTACTGTCGAACACTCGTTGACGCAACAGGTATAAACGTTTACGATAGGTTTCTTCAACGCAATGAAAAACAACTACGTGTACCACTATCACAAACAGACTTTTTATCTGTATCAAGTAGCCTCGTTCAACACCAAAGTGGCCACGGCTACATGTGAAACTAATTAGTGTAAGCAGTTTTATTGCAGCTCACTGCGGCAGCTTCGCTATCTAATACTGAAAATGGTTGTATTAGAGTCTAACAAAAGACATCAACTTGGCAAATTTATTGTCCTGTTTCAGTTTTGTCGTCAATGAGAGGTTTGTATCCGTATAGACTAAACCACCGCCTGAACTTTCGACGCACGAATTTCCACAACAACAACGGGTATAAAGTGCTGCGTCCAGTCCGCACGCTGAGCCTCCAAAGTCGTGCCTTGAAATCAATATTTTCAAATACTACAATAACGCACAAAATGATCCTAATTAATAAACAATAGCATGACGCCCGAATATATAAAAAAGGAATTCAGTGAATAATTTTCGGAAACAACGATCTCGAACAGGTCGCAATACCGTTGGTTGTTAAGCATTGCAACCAGGTTCGGGCGCGGCCGGCTTCACCTACTTGACCTACCATGCCGCTGAGGTTAATTCGACTTTTTTTCTCGAAAAATAGGGTAACTTAAACTCGTGGTAAAAAAGTCATTACGTCATTCATATTTTTCTTCGCTGTACGAGGAAAATGTTAAGGAACAATATATGTAATTATTGTTTTAATTTGATTTGTTTTAAAACTCCCGATTTTTTGAAACTGTGCATTGCTCTATATAAATTAAAATACGCAATAATTACTTTCTTCATCATAGTGTCACAGACATTTACTTTTGATTTTCTTCCAAAATACGAAAGCAATCTCACAACGTACGCCTTTCTGATGAGTGCATGATATTGACAGGACTGCGCGAATGACGAATAACTAGCTCCAGTAGTGGTCGATAATTTCTAAATCGGGATAGCAGTGAGTGTGTTCCAAAGATGGTCAACTTAGTGCATCAACTTGTTAGAATAACTCGTCCGGGGACCCGACAAAAGCGGTTTGGCATAAAAATTAGTAATATATATATATATATATATATATATATATATATATATATATATATATATATATATATATATATATATATATATATATATATATATATATTTTATCTTTCGTGATTTTTTTACGTTGGTAGCCTGGAAGCTTAGTGTTCCAAGGCAAGGTCAAAGTTAAGTCCAAGGATGGGATGTTTCGTCGTTGGCGGAAGAGATTCCTCGATCTTCGCTTTCCCTATTATTTATGCTTTGCAGACGACGTGAGTACTGTTGTCTTTGTTTTCAGGAAAGAATCTAAATTGATGTAGATGTATTTATTTGACATTCCATAAAATCTTTCACTGGGTGGCAGAGACTCAGCTGAACCTGAACCCGCTATGTGTATTTCAGTCACCTCAAAACACTATGGGTCGGGTATTACTTATGTATGTCTCCGTATGGTTCAAGTCATTGGTTTTTTTTATTATTTTTCGACTAAATCTGCCGAGTTTTTAAGATCAAACTGAAGTGAGATGTTGCTTTTGTTTAAGATCTTCACCTATTTTGAGTCGCCCATTTGATTATCCTGTTAACCCTCCCCTCCCCCATTTTGCAGTACACTGGTCCATAAATGCCACTGATAACAATACGTTTGGGCTAAACTATGGTGTTGGAAGGATAAGATTACGGGCTTTGTGAAATTCAACTCCCCATCACAGGATACAAAATTTATACCATTCAAACATGTGTTTTGCTTGGTTTTCAATATCCAGGATCGGCTTGAGAATCCGACGAGCTACAGTTTGATCAACTACAGGGAGATAAAGTTGAAGTCTGTTATAAGGAGAGGACAAATTAAGAGGAAATACCTGAAAATCACTTTGGTTTCAGTGTATCCCGATATGGTAAGACAACTAACCTTTGACCCTACACATTTTTTATCTTCTTGTAAAAAACATCCGATATTCGTCTTCGTAAGATTTTTCAGAAGATCATGACACCGGAGACACAGTTTTGTATAAATTTGTTCTTCCGATAAATAACCTGTCTCGCCTGACTTGAATCAAAGAGACAATAGCTGTAAATTTTGATAATATTGTAATTGTTCTCATACATGTACTTAAAA
>LD348760.1:451777-463017 GCA_001465055.1 Ptychodera flava | reverse complement strand
GTAGCAAACTGTAAAAATGCGTTGAAGTTGTGGGAAGATGAAAACAAACTGGAGCTGTTGTGTACGTGAATGGAATTCACGATATTGACATTAATTGTGTCCACTTTTGACGCTTTTTGCTGTGGTGAGTGTGCCTTTAATATGGAGAAGGTGATTTTCATTTCGTGCCAGAGATATACAAATCTTCCCATTTTTAAATACCTTTTATTCGACCTCTATAAGAAATAAATATCACATCAGAGTCTGGCTATAATAGTTTCAGAGGAGGTGTTACGGTTTTCGGAGGTTTTTATGGGCTTGCAGATGTTTACCTTTAGCCTTAAAATTTCTTAACATGGATTTCCACTCTTCCTTTCCACTGGCAATAACGCTTCGGTGTTTTCTACATTGTGTACTGATGGAGTAAAGTTGTCGAATGAGGGAACTTGAGTGAATTGGTGTGACAGCTAGCGTCCATTCACGGTTTACGTAGGCAATACAGTCCGTGTTTATTACAAGAATTTAAACCACGATCGTGACGTCTAATCATTCAAAACGCCAGTAATTATCCAGAAGAAACCCCTCTGTTGTTTTCATAAACTTCAGGAGGTATTTCTAGAAACACTCGAAATACCTCTAGGAGTTTATGGACACCTGGTTTGGGATAAAATTAACATAGAACCATGATTGGTCCTGAAATAATACGACATTATAACAAAGGATACTCTGAAAATTGATTTTATTCTAATTTCGTGCTTTAAGTTTATTGGTGACAAATGTTTATTTTGACAGATTAATTTTGATATTTATGGAAGATGATTCTTTGACAACACAGCAATCAGATAGCTTTTTCTCTCCAGGTAATTCTTTTTCTTTAGTGCTCCGCTCATCACATGCTGCATGGCATACTATCGCTTCTCGGGATACAAGGCATGCTCTCTTTGGTGGTAGTTGTTGTTCAGTCACGGTCCCTGCAATCGAATTCCAAGAATATTCCTTCAGTAATGTGAAATATAGCACGGCACAGCAAGAGGTTCTTTGTCCGTATAGTAAATCACTCAGAAATTACTTAACTTGCATACATTTGATCGCCTTCGTTCATTTTCACATTTAATTTTGTTCTATCCATTTATGTCTCATATGAAATATAAGAACATTTCCGAAGATACCATGTTAATCCTAAGGGTACGTGCTGTAATTTTTCCAGCGAAAATTTTAGAACAACTTTGATCAATTATTATGAATTGTTCTGAAATCTTGTAGGTAATTTTTGACCGAATGGACATCAAATTTTATTGGTTACACTTTTAAAATCAAACTTTGGGCAACAATCTGAAAAAAATGACTGGGTTACATTTTATAAAGGCGACAAAAATTGATATACGCTAAAGCTTAAAGTTGTTTGCAATACTACAGACCTTGTAGAATTCTACTGATGTCGTGTTGCTGGTTGTCTGATGTTCGTTTACAGTTTCTAACCGCCTCGCTTCTGTGACCAGTTTTTTCAAAAATCAGTTGTTCGTCAACACTGGCATCATACAGTGGTGTGGCTGCTGTGGCCCTCAAGGAGTAGTTTGTGTGATATCCTTCAAGTCCAGCTTTCTTGCAAAGACGGGCGACAGTAGAATTCAGAGCATTGTCTCCCATTGGGCGATTGGTATACCAACAGGTTGCAGTCGAATTCGTAGAATGATACAGAGAGTAAGCATTGGCAGGCCAATTTTTAGGGCTAAAACAAAGTGTAGACAACTTACTGTAAAGAAACCACTGACAGTATAGATATAAGGTCAGGACTGTATTTATGCTTGAATCTGTATCGGTTATCAAACATGATTGTGTATCGAGGAAAACAGTTCTCATTAGTACCGCTGGCAAGGCAGTTATTGTGAAAAATACACAAAACTTTATAGTTAAAATACTCACCACAGTGCATTATACCGCTGGTACAGGCGAACTATAGGCCTACATATGTCCGGCATGTTGATGTTTTCGTAAGCCCTGGTCACTTTGGGCTGAAGTTTTCTACTCTTCAAACCACCTTGGTATGATTTACTCACGTCTTCACGATATCCAAGATACTTAACACCGAGGGCATTGACTTTTAATTGGATTTGTGAATTGACGTGGCGCAGGTTTCGATGTTCTTTTCCACCGCGAAGAGCGAAATGCAAGCCAAATAGGTATATTTGAGTGAGGGTGACCGGACGATTTTTAAAACTGAAATTTTTTGCCAAAATCTTGATGGCACCTGTTGAAAGTGTTGGCACAAAGTCCAAATCTGAAAAAATAATTTGGCTAATTAGTATGATCACAATTTGGCAGCCTCTGGAAAATCAAAGTTTCCAAATTTTTTCCCTGAGAATATTGTAATGAGGAATAATGAGACAATATGACCAAACATCGGATCAAATATTGTTAAAATGGCTAAAAGATGACTAACTGTACAATAATGAGTCTGGTGAAAGGTGCATTGATAGTTTCCAAATTATTTCTGTGAGAATATAGTATGGGTTGATAAGTCCCAGTGAAAGAAAATGGAAGATTGTCCTCACGCTGACCTTTGTTGTTTACAGTATCATGGATACAAGCCCTTGTTTCTGGTCAGAGACAGGAGCGCACCGGTGAAAAAGCACGTTGTTCAAGTGCGGCACTATTGCGAACTTTACTTCCTGCTTTGGAAAAACCGTGGGCGCTAATTTGCGCTGCATAGCTGAGCTTTTTTTTTAGCGCACAAAACAAGTAGAAAAATATCTAAGGTACAATTTGCTCGCATGGCCATTCCTTCCCTCCTGGAAAATGATGCCAAAAGTCATAGCCGTTTCAAAGTAAAAATTTCGTCAGCAGTTTCGGAAGAAAAGATACCTTTTTAGGAAATTTTTGCACTCATCTTGACTTCCTAGTCTTCAAAACATTCACTGTGAAATGCAACTGTTTCCGTTCACGCGATCTCTCATAGTGACCGTTCGCGTGCGAGTAGACGACTTCCAAGATGGCGTCCCGTCTGACGTTTGTTGACAAAATATGTTCATAAACTTCAAGATTTTCACGTCATTACCTTGTTCATACACATAAATATGCACAACTGTTGCATACTTAAGGTGAATTTGTACAATTTATCACTATCTGGGTCCCCCTTTAAGCCTCCGATTAGGAGCATTCATTCTCAGAAAACTTGTGTCAGCCCCATTGTAGGGAATAGGAGGGCCTCTCGTCCGGTCGCCCTACAATTTGAGTTTCCAGTAGTGTTTGAGGGTTATGATCTCCCAGAAGCTTCTTCTGCCACAATACATTTTCTTCGCTAACGCTAATTACCTTAGTCTGCCTTCTATGCACCCCAGCCCTCTCTTTGCACGTTGTTTCATTACACAATCTAAACTTCTTTGCAAATCTTTAAAAATCGGGTCATTCATGAACCTGACGTCTCTAACTGTTTCACAGACGTATTTCTGAATGGACATCACAATCTCGTATAAAGTATTTCCCGGAAAGTCCAACCGTCGCTTTTTTTCACTTCTTGCACAAGAAATTCATTTCATCATCACTCATTTCATTAATTGATGGTTCTACAAGACTCAGATGTGCAGCCTTGCCAGCCACAATTCTTCTGTTCCTTTCTTTACGCCAAGTCTCAAACAACTGCACTGACCATTGTTATTTTTTCACTGTGTTTTTTGGAATATTTTCCCGATAAATTTTTTCCCAATCACTATCGCTAAGCAACTTACCAACGCGTAAACCTTTATCGCCGGCAACCTTACTAGAACCTGGTTTATGTTCTGTTACTGGTGTCTTTCTATCATTCGGATATGGAAACTCTTTGTAATCACTACCGTGTGCGGTAGCTTTTTTCTCAACAGACTGCAAATTATCAAACTCCTCAAGAAAGATCCCGGGAGAAAATCCCATATTATCACTAGACTCACTACTGGACTGCACTTCTCTGAACGTGTTTTGCGTCAGAAAAATATCCTCGTCTTGGTCAGACATCTTACCTGCCCACTCAATTCTCAGCAACTACTCTGACTCGTAAATTGCGTGGCATGATTTCAAAATCACACACCTGGCGAACATTTGAATAAATAAATGAATTAACACCTGCAAAACGACACAGTGTGAGTACAAGTGACCTGTTGCATAATTTTCATTGTAGCAATGCGAATACCTGTTGTAAGAAACAGCAGGGAGTTCTAGAATTACCTGCTGCATAATGAAGGTTAGGTCTTTTCACTGACAGGGGTGGTCATACACATTTTGCTGTCAGAATGAGCAATACTAATTGTTTTATCGAAATATCTTGAGTCACTTTGTCAAACAGTAATCTAATATTGTTGTCTTATGGCAAATAAGGTTTTCCATTCAGTCAGAGTTCGTTTGGGATCGTGGTTTAAGTAAGAAAACAATCTCCCCCTCGTTGGTTCTTGGTTTCGAATCGCCCTCGGGCCTGCGGCCCTCGGCGATTCGAAACCAAGAACCACCTCGGTGTCGGTGGTTCTCTATTACGTCCACGTTTGAAGATGATTTACCTTTATTCAGACAACCGAAGCATGACCACGCCAGTTTCTTTTCACCGTAAGGTTGGCAGCCTCAGCGCTAGCTGAGGGCTGCCTACACACAAACGAATATCACCAGCTTGAAAGAAAGATAAATATATATATGCCAAATTAGGTAATTTGCGAAACTATCTTTTTTTTTGAAAAATCCCAACTGACACAAATGTTGTATCATATTCAAGAATATAGTTGTACTGTCTCGCTCGTAGTTAGGGGAAATACGAGTTAGGGAACCACTCTTGTGCCCCGTGTTTGAAAACCACGGCTAGAGATCAGACGGTCAAATTTGCTCTATTGTGATCGACCAGCGCTCGAAATTAGCGGTAGTCCCGCGTCCACAGACTACCAACTTTTCCCTGGGGCAACCAAAGTCCATGAAATGGTAGCCCACACGGACTACCAAAGCCTGGGACATGAAATACTTGGCGTGCGATGTCCGTCACTTTCGGACGAGCTAAATGCAGTCAACATGCAATTTCATTTGTTAAAAGCAATTATCCTTTCATCTGTGAAGAGTTTTTTTCTGGTGACTATTACAATTTTCACTGCTATGTTGTTGTTTTCACAAGATGCAGAGCGTTTGATACTAGAATGTTGAGTTGCTTTTCCGGGTGCAGTCTTTGCATGCCAGTTCACACGATGCTGTTGATTGGCAGCATACAAGACGTACTTGTGTCAAGTTTTGGAGTTTTGATGCTGAAATTTCACAAAACTGTCACTTCTATATCAAGAGATTGTGTAATCAGTTTGATTTGAAATAGTAATATTTGGAATATACATATGTGTCAGTTAAGCTTGGCTGAGTTTCGCTATCTTTTATCTATGGTTGTCGATCAGTATAATGTATTACGTTCTGTATAGAGAGACTCGGGTGTAACAAGGCATGCCAGTTCATAAAGATCATGAGATTATTTTTTTAACTGTTTTTCTTTACTCAAGTTACAATTTCTTTGGATGTATAAGCCGATTTTGAAAGTGACAGAAAGTGTTAAAATGTACATAAATTAGCATAAATTAAGCGTTCGTGACACATAAAATGGGGTTTCTCGAGTTGAAGCCCCTAGTTTTACTGCTATTTTGTGTTGCTGAACCGCGGGCTTATACTCGGACGAGTACAGTATCCCTACAGTAAACTATGCATGGACTACCAGCCATTGTCACTGGGCTACCAACTTCAGAAAATGGTAGCCCAAGTGGACTACCAGGGTAAAAAGCTAATTTCGAGCCCTGTTGACATTTGGAATATACATATAAGGGAACACGTGACCTGTCCGATCGTGCTGCACCGTAACACATCTTCCGACTGTCGTACGTGAAACTCATGCAGATAGCATCGCAGACGCTAACACGGCAGTAAAGCAATGACAATGGCTCGAAGTGTACCTGCAAAATTTGTCCTAGCCCTTATAAGTACCTGCTTCTTAGGCCAGGTAGCTTCACAAGGTAAGCCGATCTCGAAGAACACCGCATCTGTATCAGTTTTTTCGGAAGATTATCATACATACTTCGTTACCTCATTTGGTTGCAATGCTCAATTCTAAAATAGTGCAAGGTGTAACATAAGAGCTCATGGACCGATATGCAGACGAATTTTGGCAAACACGTCTCAGCGAAATTGTCTTATCGTCCGCACCTCTCTCGTGCTGACTAGTTGTAGCGTTGTCACTGAAAGTTGGCACGCGAAAGTGCAATAGATCTGCATATCCGCCATGCCACACCCTAGAAGAAACTAATCGAGCACATAAATTTGGTTACAACATAGACGAAGAAACTACTCGACGAGCACATTGGGTTACCACATAGACAGTAGAAACCTTTCTACTGTATACGGTTACAAGTTTGGATCATCCCTATAGCTAGTGCCCGTCACGTAGCAGCGCGTTGGTGTTTGTGGGTGCCAGTGGCAGTGCGGAAGGTGCAGTCGTGAGCTTCCGACAGCATTTCTATGTGGTCAAAGCATTTATTATTAACGAGATCCGCGTTCACATTTCACCCCAAACTGTTATTTGAATTTTGTTGGATTGACAGTATGGTACGAATCGTTGAAAAGTACATTGCCCAGGGCACTTTGCCTTTGAATTCCCCGATCTAGTGGTTCATGGAACTCACTCAAGTTTAAACTTTTACTCCAGTCATTACGGTGTGCATGCTACGAAGTCATCCTGTCTTTTCGTAGAGCTAGCCAAATCGTGTCTTGGCCCATGTTGATCAAATATTCAGGAGAGCGCATGAAAAAAGTTCTGAAAATGTCGTTGCGAGCAAGTCTTCGCTTAATATCAAATCGGCATGAGATGAGGAAACGCGCGAAGTGATACAGCCGATGATACTATTGACTTTTCAATCTCAGTCTGTTTTATAAGCTAAGAATTTCTCCAGACAAAAGTTGTATTATGGAACTTTTACTGCTTTGTTACTGTTTACATTGAAATCGGTCGTGCTGTTAGGCAACGGGCTCTCTAAAGGTCCGGCCTGTTCGGCGTCAGACGGTACGCGTATACGCTCTTACACTCAGACAGCTTCGCAACTTCGAGTTTGTTAGCACACTGAACGGTCTTGCTAGATCCTCAAAAATGCAAACTTGTGGTGAATTCGTAGCTGGCTATCTAGTCGCTGAGCCGGGCTATTAAAGCTCAAGTCGAAAATCCGGGTAAGAGACTAGTTTATTTAGTTAGGCTGCGTTCACAAATAATGGTGAGGGGTTGGATGAATCACAATTGAAATCGTATTTTTTTCAGACCACCCCCTCAATACCATAAAAAATTCAAGGACCTTCCGTCCATATAATCAATCTTTTTCAAGTACTCCCTGAAATTATCATGTAGCCGCATATTTATTAGGGATGCACGCAAAGAAAAAGGAACATGTATAGCGCAGTTCTAATCCAAGATATTTGACACTACCTGTTATCAGCAGTTTGTAGATCCATATTTTTATGGCAAGTTCTTAAATTGATTCATTTTTAAAAGCATCAGTTGAATTTTTGGATTCATCATTCTAAGCCGACTTGAGTTTATCCAACTCTTGCCAGGACAATGGCACCTTCTGAAGAGCACACAAAATGACAATCATGAGAGAGTATGCAAATTGTGACTTCGTGGCTACAATTTGCCAAATTGTGAAAAACTGAGTAGAGTGACCTACCGATAAACATATTTTTTCAAACTTACAAGAAATATATGATTCAGATGCTATCTATAAAAGTTTTAAAAAGTTGAAAATACAGGAAGGTTAAAATATTCCATCAAATAAATGGTTTAATCTAAGTTGAAAATACAGGAGGAAGGTTAAAATATTCCATCAAATAAATTGTTTAATCAAAATTTTGGGTTTAATAATGAAAAAAATTGGTCAAAAATAAATATTTCCATTTAGCCCCATTTTTTCATATAAGTTAGAGTCTATACTGTTCGCCGTTTTACTTTTGTGTCATTTTACGATGAGAATGTGAAAATTTCTTTCATTTAGTGAGCTTGAATGGTTTTATATTTTAAGTGCTTTTCGTCAAAACATGTGATATTTTATCGTACATTTGTGGAAAATAAAGCAAGGCGACACCATCTTTTTTCTTCTATATGTGATTATTCTGATATGCCAGAATTCAAAAATCCCTGATGACTGTCAAGTCTCCTGGTCTTCCATGTGTTGCCCTCTGGCCTGATCTTGTGAACAAATATGTTTCACAGTATAATGAGCATCATATGACCCAAACTATTCTTCTTCAACTTCATCTGAGTCAGAGCTGTCTCTGTCACTGCCAGTATGCAGTGACAGTGACACTGCCCGTAGGCAGGAGCAGGGCAGTAGGTGTATTAACTCTGATAATTTTGACAATATTTTGTTCAATTTATACAACTACGTTCTTGTCCTTCTTCTTGCAGCATGTTGAACGGTCCCGTATTCAGCTTGCCGCGCCTACACAGCCTGTTTATGTGTACTGTGCATATGTATCATTGACAAATAACTTTCAGTTTGGACCCTAATTCAGTTATCACAAATATTTATATACAGGGTTTGTTGATAAATTGAATATGGTGTGTTTCAGCATACTGTAGGAAGACAGCAACAAAGTGCATTTGACACATTGCAGCGTCTTCCCCGTTAGAGACCAACTTGTATTTTTACGAAAATTCAATGATTCACATATTTTAAGATATTTTCGAGATAAAATAGAAAATGTAAAAGGTAAAAGGGAACCCAAAAGTGTTCAGGTTCCCCTTAATGGTAAAGCAAAATTTTCAAGTCCCACCCACTACCCTCAAAATTTTCGAATCCGCCCTGAATCCTCCAGTCCCCCCCCCCTGTATTTGTGAATACAATGTCCATCTGTGCATTTATAAAATTTGATAATTGATATATTGTAAATTTACTGCCTTAGGTGCACGGTAACATGTGCATATGTGTATAGGAAATTCCATTGTGGAATTTCACCGAAAATGTTGATTCACTGTATACATTGGAGTCAATGAGAAAACTATGAATGATTTTTCTTCACTACTAAAGTAACTAAATCTGTGCTTCTATAAGTTTTTGACAATTGATACATACTTTATTCAAATAGGGTATTGAAAGTTCGGATATGGACAACAAATATGATATTGGAATTTCAGCCAAAATTATTTTTTCCCTTCTTAAGGTAGCTATAGTCTACAGGTAAACTATGAAATAATTTCCCTGACAAAGTTCACATAACTGTCAGGAAAACTGGACAAAATTACATATTTGTATAAAAGGGACATTTGGTGTACCTTTTGGCCAATCAAGTATGTTTTATTCTGTGTATCGCCTGCAGTTTCTTGTTCTACTCCCCATAGCATGCTAGAATAACTTAATTTTGTTTGGCAAATACTCTGTATATGCATGTGTAAAGATCCTTGTTATTGATGACAGATATATTCTGGTCCGGACTTGAATTCAATATTAACCAATAGCAAATGCTGACTGTACACATATGGCTGTGTTGATAAGTTAAAAACTGGACTTTTTGTTACGCTTCAGGGAGTAGAACAAGAAACTGCAGTGGATACACAAAACAAAACCACTAGCCAAACGCAATAGCTTAAATTGACATCCCAACAGATATTTCACATCAACCAGAGACAGTTTTTTTCGAGTGCCCCTTTAAGTCTCCAAATGCTTTCAAGTGCCCCGACATGTCGCTTGATTTTTTTTAAGTAACCCCGGTCAATTCTCCCGCCCCCTCCAGAGGTGGTTTTGAATGCAGCCTGAATGGGTTGACCTGTGTGGTACCTAACGTCTGCAACCAGGGCAATGTTGTCAACCACCCCTGTTTTTATGTCTGGGTGTATATACAGAAATGTTTTAAAAGGTGATGAAATCAGTCTCAATACCATAGGAAAAAATTGCATTCTCGCCGTGAAAATAACCACTCTCTCTGTGCTTGGTGAAAATTTCCAGTCTTAGTCGTGAGAATCTGTTATCATGCTTGATTGTCACCAAGGAGTGCATTTCTCACTTCTCACCGGTAAGAATTAAAAAAAAATACCATTAAAGAGCGGTGAACATAATAAGAGATTTTAACCGATTGCGAAAATGCGTCACTTTTTCGCTCCAGTCTCGGAAATTTTTCCTACAGTGATATTGTAAAGGGGCGCACAGCCAATTAGCTTGTGCCAAGCAAATTTTGGACGGTTGGATTTTGGCTGAGTTGGTTTTCGGCCAAGTCGACTGTGAAACTCAATGATCACATCTCTTTGACCATTGTCTTTGTAGCCGCTGAGGATTGGAACCGATGGGCCAAAGAAGAATTGGAGAAGACTTTAAAACTGGAAAAGCTAAATACGAACATCGCAAAAAATGTGATCGTGTTTCTGGGGGACGGCTTTGGAATTTCTACATTGACATCGGCAAGAATCTACAAAGGTCAGCTGGAAGGTAAAACAGGCGAAGAGGACTCATTAACCTTGGAGACGCTACCACGCTCCTGCCTTTTAAAGGTGGGTCGAATTTACATCATTAAAATGTTATACAGATCTAGAATGACCATTGCTTATAGGTAGTAAGTGCCTCGAAAATGAAAGACTTAAACTTTTTCTCAAACTTTTCTTCAGAAAAACTTTAAACATTCTCTTTCAAAATTAGCGAATAAAAACCAGGGGTAACCGTGAAAAGTTTGGTAACAGAGAAACAGATTACCTTAAATATACCAATATTGGGCATTCGAAATTGTCGCCATTCCTGAGTTCGATTTTCACAATAATAAGACGGCGACCATGAACCTTCACAAGTGGTAGACCAGTAAAATGTTGTAAAAATTTGACAGTCCGAATCTCTGTCCCCAAGGCGCAATGTATCTTAATCGCTCAGTGAGTCCTAGAAGCCAAATCAGTTATGTGTAGGCTGCACGCCGTTGTAGTGTCGTCGAACATAATGTCACCATGATACGAGTTTTACAAGTTCACTGCTCTGTCAGATCCAAATGGCATTTGTAACAGTATTGTTAAATTTCATCCACAATCAAATTATAGTAATTCATTTTTGCTCCCTGTGTCTTTCTGTTCACATCTTAAATCAATTTAACTTTTTTTTTTACAGACGTACAATACTGATCACCAGGTTGCAGACTCTGCTGGCACGGCAACTGCTCTTCTGAGCGGGGTCAAAACTAAACGAGGAGTGATCGGCGTGGACGATTCCGTGATTAAGTCCAACTGCAGCTCTACCAAGGCAGCAGAAATCGACTCGATATTTGAC
>LD348760.1:438654-450018 GCA_001465055.1 Ptychodera flava | reverse complement strand
CTCTCTCTCTCTCTAGGTGGTATTGGGCGGCGGTAGAAGAGCGTTTATGACAAACGCCCCTGAAGATCCTGAGGACAGTTCCTTGAAAGGACGCCGCACTGATGGACGAGATCTCATCAGTGAATGGAAAGGCAATTTATCCGATGAATTTAGCGCTGAATACGTGTGGAATAAAACACACTTTGATGCCGTCGACCCAAAAAGTACCGACTATCTCTTTGGTGAGAGGAAGAAGCTATGCATCATCATTGACGTATTCTTTCTTAAATTAGCTCAATATCATGGATTGAAGGGGAAGTTCACCAAGGATGATTTTTACATGTGTGCCAGCTTTGTGGTCACTTACCCCGGAAAAGCTATTTTCACAATTTATAACTCTCGCGATTTTTTACAAAAACGATAAAAATAGTACAGGAAGTTGCCCATGTAATTTGAATAATGGGGAAAAAGCTCCAAGCGTTGAGCTTGCATCATGTGATATGGAAGGGACCATCTTCGGACAGATATGGCCCCAACATTGTCCACTCATCGTAACACAGTAGTAAACAGCAACACAAAATCTGTTAGTGGACAGTTAGTTATGACTGATTCATCGTTTATGCAAGGATACTCAGTATAAACAAAAGTTATGTAAATACACACAGCCTGGTTTGAGCGTGGGTTAGGGGACAATACCATACCCACGCGAAGATTGTCCCTACCATATCACTTGATGCAAGCTCCAACTTGGAGCTTTTTTCCCATGATTCAAATTACATAGGCAACTTCCTGTACTATTTCTATCGGTTTTTGTAAAAATCGCGCGAGTTATAAATGGCGAAAATAGCTTTTCCGGGGTAAGTGACCACAAAGCTAGCACATATGTAAAAATCATCCTTGGTGAACTTCCCCTTTGATGCCAAGCTAAAAAGAGAGTATGTTACGTCACTGGTCGGAGAAGGTTTTGAAATTTGGCAAAGTTTATCTGAAATCAATTTCTTTGTAAACAGGGCAGGGTGTTAGTTGGGTTTTGAAGGCTAACGCGGTTTCAGTGACAGAAACGTTGACACATAGCGTCCAGCTAATTCATAGAAATGTCTTGCTGAAACAAAATAAAACTGAGAATTAGGTTGCGTCTATTTGAGAAGTAGGCCTCTTGCACGTGATTACGTTAAACAGATAAAAGCAACTAAAACTGGTCTAAAATGGCAAAATTGAAACTCTTCTAATTTTGCGTTTCTACACAACAGGTCTCTTTGAATACGGCCACATGGAATACGAATCTAACAGGGTAAACGACACTGCAGGGGAACCAAGCCTTGCAGAGATGGTGGAAAAGTCCATACGAATGCTGAGTAAAAATCACAAAGGGTTCTTTCTGTTTGTGGAAGGTTAGTAGCTATCTCTATATAGAAACCACTGCTCGGTGATCAAAGAGTCAGTGAACGAGAAGCATATAGAGTCTTTGAAACAACGTCAGAGAGTTCCAACTTTCAAAGTGAAACTTTGAATCTCTGTCTCTTTCTCTGTCGCTCTCTCTTTCTCTCTTTGTCTGTTTGTCTGCACGTCTGTTTTTTCTGTCTCTTTCTGCGTGTATGTCTGTCTCTCACTGTCTGTCTGTCTGTCTGTCTGTCTCTGTCTCTGTCTCCCCCCTCTCTCTCTCTCTCTCTCTCTCTCTCTCTCTCTCCACATTAGTGTACGCACATGCCTCTGTTTCCATACCTCCATACCATTTAATCACACTTAATCCATCATGCCGGCTTCAAAATTATTTTTGATATCCTACGAACAGGAGGAAGGATCGACCACGCTCACCATGATAACCGTGCTTATGACGCCCTCGTCGACGCAATAGCATTTGATGACGCTGTCAAGAAGGGCCTGGAGATGATACACAGGAAAGACACGTTAGTGATCGTAACATCCGATCATGGCCACGTGAACACTATCAACGGTTACCCAAAGCGAGGAAATCCAATCTTAGGTATTAAGAAAAGCCAATTTTAAACAGCGATCAAGATACGTTATTATGCATGCTATCTATATGAGTATATTGAAATTCTTGAGTGCAAATGTTAATGTTGAAATTCTTCAAGCATACAAAAGTCTAAAATAATAGCTTCCAAACGCACATGACACACATCATTATGTATAAAGGGCCGGTAGCTTAACTTTCGATGATTTTTTCTCAATGTTTGTTTGCAAGTCAGGAGGAAGGATCGACCACGCTCAACATGACAACCGTGCTTATGACTCAATTACAAATTGCTGTTCCACTCCCCAAATTATGTTGAAACGCCGACTATTTAGCTTGTCAACACAGCGTCTATACGTGTCAAATGAACTCTGATTGTTTACACCTGAATTCCTGTCCGGACCAGAATTCACTCGTCAACAATAACGATGCAGTCAACTCATGCACAGGCTGAGTTGACAAACTGAATACTGTGTATCTCGATATCCTTTTGGGATTAGAACAAAACGCTCCAGTTGACATTAAAAGTGAAAATAGTAAAAAATGTCATCAAATGTTACAACCACTGGCTATTTCAGAGTACATATTCAACCCGTGTGTCAAACGTTTGAAATGAGAAACTCAAAGTGACCATATCAAAGAATTTGTGAAGTAACTTGAAAATAGGGTAAACACGCGCTTTCTGTTGGGACATTTTGCGATTTACGTAAATCGTTCCTATGTTTCAAGGGAAATCCGGTGAAATAGCAACCGACGGCCTGCCTTACACTACTATTAGTTACACCAACGGACCAAACGGACTGGCGATTCAAGAATCCTTCAGGATGAACGGTAACAGGCCGAACATCACTGACGTTGACACAGGTAAAAAGCCATTAATTGTATGAAAATGTAACCAAAGCCCCTCCACTATAATTTGTACTTAAAGATCTATTAGCTGCATCTTATGATTTATATGACATCGTTTCATCCTTTATGTCTGTACCGTACTTTGCGGCCTGAAGGCCTGTGTCCGGAGCACGACCCCCACCCGACATGTTCAAGAGTGAACACTCAAGTTGGATCGTCTGAAAGAGGCAAACAATTATCTGATGATAATTTAACAACGCCAGTGTTAAATGTTACTGCTGGCAAACGAGTTCTTGAATTTAACCGTCAACACTGACATATTACACTTTGTACACAATGCGTTGCGGTTGCGGTTACGGTTTTGTATTCCAATATTAGTTTTCCTAAAATAACAATAATGAAAATGCCATGAAAATCCCAGCTGTTGTAACTTCAATCAAGGTTCCAAGACAAGAAATTGACCATTTTAAACTAACAATTCTCTAGTGTTTAATAAGCTCAGAACCCTCGTAAATTGTATATTTTTAAAAAGCCTAGATATAGGGGAACATTTTGGTTACCATAGTGTCACCATTGTTTACATAATTATCACTTGACAGGTAATTTGCATAACCTTTCAAAAACCGGTTTTCTCTATGTTTTGTTTCAATGCTTTGAGATATGTGGCTGAAATTTGTGTGAGTGCAAGCTGTCCTACGGGTCTTCAAAAAAATGTCTCAGAATTTTTTTAAACCTTCTTAAACAGTTGTTATGCCTGAAAAACTTCCAGAGCAGTGAATTTTACCATAGTTGATTTCTTTAAAATTGTGCTCCAAAAAAACTAAGCAAGATATAAAAAATCTGAGACAAACTTTGGAAGTGTGTTGTGACAGCTTGCATTCCAGCAAGTTTGAGTCAGATATTTTGAAGTATTGAGACAAAACATAGGAAAAACAGATTTTTGAAAGGTTATGCAAATTACCTTGTCACGTGATAGTTATGTAAATAATGGTGACACTGTGGTTACCAAAATGTTCCTGTATATCTAGGCTTTCAGAAAATGTATACTTTACGGGGGTTCTGAGCTTATTAACCGTTAGAGAATTGTTAGATTAAAAAGGTCACATTTCTTGTCTTGGAACCTCAAGTGCCCGATGTTCACCTGTTTAATCATAAGAGATGTCTAGAAACAAGCACAAATCTTTGTAATGGTAGCTTTGCTGACAGGTTTCCAACACCATGCACTGCAGAACATGATGGAAAATGCAAGAAATAGGATGACTTGAGACCCAGAATGCGCCTATTTTGAAGTTGTTGACATTTACATATTGATTTTGAGTTCCATGTGCGAAACTTTGAAGGTTTTATTATTTGTTGAAATTACGCAGAAGCGCCAGACTACCTCCAGGAGACACTTGTGTATCGGGCATGGGAACTCATGGTGGCGAGGATGTTTCCCTCCACGCTGACGGACCTTACTCTCACTTGTTTCAAAACATCCACGAGCAGAATTACGTCGCTCACGTCATCAAGTACGCCGCTTGTCTCGGGGAATACGAAGAGGACTGCAAATCCCGAAATAAAGTCCCAGTAGTCCCGATCTCAGCAGGTACGTATCATACGAACTCCCTACGGGAGAAAACAAACGCACAGATTTGCCAGGATTTTTTTGAAATGCAGTATTAGTAATTACGTAATTGACACAAAACAAAGAAAATATCTAATGAAAGACAATTAATGGGAGGGGGTCTCTTATAGAGTCTGGCTGATCTTTTCCATAATTGTGCTATGGTCCTTCATGCCTTATCATCGCATCACTAGAGACAATAAACCGATCAAAATGGAATATCATGACTTCTAGCTCACAGTTGCAGTCCAGTGTAAGGTAAGATACTTAGAGAATTAGTGCATACACGTAGGCTTACAACCTACACGGATTTTCCCCTAATTTAGTTACTGTGTGTAGATTGTAGAAATCTTGTGCTAAATGTATGACGAATAATATTATACTCAACTTTTCGAGTGACGTCAACTTCCATTTTCTTTCTCCTCTCCTAATTTATTACAGGTACAGTGAGTCGCGCTTGCGTCGCTCAGGTCTTATGTCTCGCTGGAGTTTTGGTCGTGCAGGCAGCCAAGACATTCTTCTAGACATTCAAGTTGAACGTCGTCTGTTTAGCAGCAGTACCGAACACCGAGCAACTTCAAGGGCACCATGCTTTAATCACAGTGTTTCTTTATCAACAAACCCAAGAATATTACAAACTTATGTAAAATAGATATCTTTGCTGTTTATCTTCATTGTCTTGTAAGAATGATCTCATCAGCAGATAACTCTGAAGTTTTACTCATTTTGTCTAATGTCCAATAATCAAAATGCTGACACAATGTAAACCCCGGGCATCAACGTTATCTAGATCCGAGAACATGTGTTTTGTAAGAAGTCCCGTTTCGAAATCGTAATCTCTGCATTTTCGTTTATTTTATCCATTGAAAATTACTCCAACTAGCTTTAAAGGGAGGGGGTCGTAGAAACCGCGCTGAGGCCTCATACGGGCTAGTAACACATTATATAAGGTACATTAGTGATTGATGAAAATTAAAACGTGTGTGTAATGTAAAATATGTGTGTTACGGCCATGATGAAGTGACGTAGAGTTTCCTATTGGTATTAAATAGAAGGAGTAAGAGCATTAGGTGCCGTCTTACTTGGGACTTCCTGGGATTTTTAGCGAGATCGGACTAAGAAATAGTCAATTAAGATTTTTTTGTAGATGTAGTAGAGTTAACTTCCAATCCGAATCCTAAAGACGACAGGAATCCCACAACTTTTCAAGATATCGTGATCATACCCCGACAATATCTCATGGGAGATTAGAATAATCAATATTCCCAACAAATAATCGTCGACCCAGACTTTTATTTCCGATTGTGACGTCATGAGATTATAGCAATACATTGTAAACAGAAGAAATTGGTGTCATGGGTCAATAATATATGTGTTCTAGAACGGACTATGCCATATTAGTATCGTGCTGTTTTTGTCTTTTTAATGACTGATGTGAAATAGTCAATATGCCTGATAATACATGAGTGTACTCAGACAAGCTAGAAGCTGTTCGGCGGAACTATACTAAATATTAGTACTATGATTTAAAGGTAAAATTTGTTGATTATCCTTATGCCGATATCTGTATGTTAAATTTAATTAACCAGTACACTCTAAAACGGGCACTAATGTTTTGGCTTTCTATTTATAAACAAATCAATTAAAGTCTTTCTTGATTGTCTATCGATTTTCAATATACATATTCCTTTGCAATTAACTGGACAGAAAATAACATTTTGTGATCCTGATAAGCAAGCAATTCACTTTTTGATTGATTGCTTATTTTTAAATATTTATGCTAAAAGTTTTAAAGGATTTGCTAAACGTGTTTGCTTCTAATTTAATGTTCATCTTGTTCGTTTGTCACTTATTTTGTTTCTTTTTACTAGAAACCTCCTGTTTGGGCGGCTGTGTATGGTTTTAAACTGTATCATATCTGTGCTGTGTATGGTTTTAAAATGTATCTTATCAGGTGGTGTTGAGTTCAAAATACTACTACATAAATAACTGCCGACTTCATGTGCATGAAATTGGAACTAAGGAATGTTATGGTTTATGTCAATAATAATATTATGGCCACATTTAATACACTGACCTGTGAAAATTCAACAATCGTCAGTGAAAGAATAACTGAACGGATTTGACACGAACCGTCGATGGAGGGCGCTCTGTGCTCTCCCTTCCTCTCTTCCTGTAAGCAGCGCTCTTGAGTGCCGCTCTACTAGCTCTTGCATGTTTTTGCGAAAGATTTAAATGAGTACAAGCACATAAACTATAAATCTGCTTATTTATGCTCGTCGATCTGAAAATTTCATTATCAACATTCATGTACTATACGATAGCGGCCTCGCATGTTGTGAATCCTGTTGTACAGGGAAGTTATGTTCATAGTGTAACTTAGGTGTTGTCATAAGACGATAAGACTAACCATACAATGCCAATTACATAGCAACATTATTATATTAGCATTAGTAACATTATTATATAAGCATTTGTTTAAATTTAATTATTAATCATGCGAGACAAGGCATGGGATTGCAGCATGGGAGTTGTACCCGCTTGCCGCCATACGTTTCAAAGAAACTGTAACATATACCTCCATATTGCTCGGAAACCAGATCTGAACTGAAAATGCTCACTTGTTTCATTATATATTGCAGTTGTGTGTAAATTTGAACTTTGCCACATGTTTGCAACTTCATTGAAAGCGTAATGATCAACATAAAGAATTCAAATATGCAATTAGCTGAAATAAATATAATTAATTTCTTTGACTGCTGTCATTGTATTACCACTTTATATAGCAAGTGTAATTGCCTTAGGTCAAGTCCTTTAAGCTATATATACCGAAATGTGAAAGCTCATTAGATATGCAAATTATAAATTAGCTGACATGAAAATGCGAAATGACTTTCAATATTGGTATAACCTTGTATAATCATCAATGTACATAGCATTTTTGCCTACTTTGATCAAGATATATATCACTTATTAGGAAAGTTCATTATATATGTTAATTGGGAATTGACTAAAATGTTGTCATTAAATATGCAAATTAGGAATTGGCTGAAGTAAAAATGTTAAATGACTTTCAATTACTTTGTATCATAGTATCTTTAATGTACATAGCAAGTTTCATCAACTTTGGTCCAGTCAATTTAGATATACATAGCGAATTAGAAAAGTTAACTAAATACCAAATTAGGAATTGTCTGAAGTAAAGATCATTACGGGAAAGCTCCATTAAGTTAGGAATACCCTACTTCCCTACTTAGTTATCAGAGGATCACTTTCACAGACCTGCCTTTCCTACAATGGCACTACAATGGCACCAGCTGGATAAGATAAACATAACAACGGAACATTCACACCTTGGGGGGATTAAAAGTCTTCTGTTTGTCACCCGAGTTGGTTAGGCAAGGACCCGGGTTTCAGGTACCATGCAAGTTAATGCAGTCTTTCCCTAATGTGCTTATGACTTTCAAAAATGTTATATCATAGTATCTTCAATATACATACCAAGTTTCATCAATTTTGATCGAGTAATTCAGATATATATCCCTAATTAGGAAAGTTCATTAAATATGCAAATTAGCAATTATCTTTCATGTCACCCCCTAATAACTTTCACAGCTGATATATCTTAATGTGATCAACATTGTAGCAAATCTAATCAAATTGTGTCCAGTCGTTCTCAATGTGTATCCACTTTTTTAAATCATTAAATATGCAAATGAGCAAAAAGTAAGCAATTCACACCCACCAACAACTAATCACTTCTTGCCATTTTCAAACTAAATCTATGTATCAGATTTAATTCTGATCTGAAGAGCCGTTTTTGAGATATCGAGCACACAGACAGACAGACAGACAGACAGACAGACAGACAGACATACACACAGACACACAGACAGACAGACAGACAGACACCGCTGCGACGTTAGCTCACATGTGTGAACACGTGAGCTAATTAAACAATGATCTCAACTTATGTGAATAAATATTTTCGCTTGTACGTCCCACAAAAGTAAACAATAGCATTAGATTGATTCGTAATTTTAGAGCAGGTATTATGCTACTTTAAAGCCCCAATAGCTGCAAATGTTTAATAAATCGATCTCAAAATATCCTTCGTTTTCCAAGATGTTTCTTTGAATAAGACCCATTTGAGACTGAAAAAGTGTATAACGCTGCCATGAGTGTCATGAGTGGCATGTCAATGCAAAGGTTTTAACGTCATTTTAGATTTCCCGCCATTTTCAAAAACTTGTCATATGACAGAGAAAATAAAGATTACAACAACAAAATGTTAGCCACCGTGTCATGCATTCAAGTAAATGGCATCACACTTGTTTCTGTTATGATCACGATGTATATGTGCAGGGAAATGCTGTTTTTTGTATTTTCCCGTGGGGGCACCATTTTATGGGTGCGGCACCCATTTATTATTAAAGCTGTTAAAACGTGTAGGCATGGTCCAAATCAGCGAGCAGTAATACTTCAATACACGTCCTTCAGCAAGTACATTTAAAGGAACCAACTCTGGTTTGAAAATAAAATCATGAAAATAATGCATAAAATTAGCAGCTATTGGGACTTTAATTTTTTCGTATTTTTTTCTGCAATTTCATAATATTTTATTCGACTCCAAAAACCATGACGACATACACAATGTTCACGGAGCCTTTACATGCATGTATTGCCCGAGTTTTTGTCTTTTGATTTTGTTATTACTTTTTTTTGTTTTTTGTTTTTTGACAGCCGAAGTTTCTGAGCCCGGGCATCCAGTTGTCAACGGCACTGAATATTGTACATAGTGTGTTGTATGTGAAGGCTGATAGATGCTGTATTTTCTGCAACGAAAGCAAAGTCTTCTATATACCAGATATGAACTGAAAATGCTCACATGTCTCATAATATATTGAAGTTATGTGTAAATTTGAACCTTTGCCACATAATTGCAACTTCATTGAAATTATAATGATCAACATAATGAACAATAATCACCGCCGATTAATTCTAAAAGGTCATGAAGTATACAATTATGTAATTAGCTGAATGTAATTACCGTTGGCCAAGTCCTTCAAGCCATATATGCCGAGCTGTACATGTGAAAGCTCATTAGATATGCAAATTATAAATTAGCTGACATGAAAATGTGAAATGACTTTCGATATTGTTTTAACCTAGTACCTGGTATAATCATCAATGTATATAGCATGTTTTGCCAACTTTGATCAAGTAAATCCCTGTATATATATCCCTAATAGGCAAAGTTCATTAAATATATAAATAAGAATTGGCTTAAGTAAAAATGCTTAATGATTGTCAATAATGTTGTATCACGGTATCTGCAATATGTGTAGCAAATTTTGTCAACTTTGGTCAAGTAAATTAAGATATATATATATATAATTATGAAAGATCATTAAATATGCAAATTAGGAATGGGCTGAATCACTGAAATGCTGAATGACATTCAATAATATTGTATTATAGTGTCTTTAATGTACATAGCAAGTTTCATCTATTTTGATCAAGTCTATTCAGATAAATATCCCTAATTAGGAAAATTCATTTAATATTCAAATTAGGTTTTGGCTGAAGTAAAAATGTCTTTTGACTTTCGATAATGTTATATCACAGTATCTTTGATGTGTATAGCAAGTTTCAACAACTACAATCAAGTTAATTCAGATATATATCCCTAATTGGGAAAGTTCATCAAATATGTAAATTCGGAATTGGCTGAAGTAAAACTGCTTAATGACTTTCAAAAATGTTGTATCATAGTGGCTTCAATACATGTAGCAAGTTTCATCAGCTTTGGTCCAGTCATTTCAAATATATATCCCTAATTAACAAAGTTCATGAAATATGCAAATTTGGAATTGGCAGAAGTTAAAACGCTTAATAACTTTCAATAATGTTAAATCATAGTATCTTTAATATACATACCAAGTTTGGTTAATTTTGATCTAGTCAAATCAGACATATATCCCTAGTTAGGAAAGTTCATTAAATATCCAAATTAGCATTTATCTTTCATGTCACCCCTTAATGGCTCCCACTGCTGATATATCTGGGTGTGATCAACATTTGTAGCAAATCTCATCAAATTGTGTGTCCTTTTTAATGTATATCCGTTTTTCTCAAATCATTAATTATGCAAATGAGCAAAAAGTATGCAAGCCATACCCACCAAAAACTAATCAGTTCTTGCCATTTGCTAACTGAATATATATACCAGATTTGATCCTGATCATATGAGCCGTTTTTGAGATATCGGACCAACAGACAGACGGACCAACAGACAGACAGACAGACAGACAGACAGACAGACAGACAGACTGACAGACAGACAGACATCGCTGCGACATATGCTCACATGTGTAAACACCTGAGCAAAAAAAGGATGCAGCCGTCGTAACTACGCTCAAAGGTCGTAAGGGACCCATACGACCAATGGCAACACAGTATCCAAGGTACGATGGTGATTGATTAAAGTTAAAACATGTCTGTCATTATCTATATCGTATAATTTAAATGTTGCAGCTATGATGATGAGGCGCATCTAGATATCGGGCACGAAATACAATGTTTGTAAACAAGAAACTCATTCAGACGCAGTTCCGACGACTGTTTCCCTTTAAGTAAGTACTCTACAAAGCAGGAAATACAGTGTCTACTTCGTAGCTCTTTCGTCTGGAGTAATATGGGCCTCAGCTCATAGCTAAGTGGGTAACAGATGCTGTGATATTTATAATATTGGTTGTATAAATAAGGGTGCAGACGTGCAATCGATCCCAAGAAAGGGGTGAATTGGAGTGCTGTTTGAACATTATGCAAGGCTCATCAGTAAAAGCAGAGGTTTGTGAACTCAAACGTTTGGACCTGGCTTGCAAGTCACTGAACGCAATGTCATCGATGAACTATCAGGAATATCTATCCTCGCTCTCTACTCGGGGGGGGG
>LD348760.1:408123-433286 GCA_001465055.1 Ptychodera flava | reverse complement strand
TGGAAGCAAGACGATTTTGACGCCGTAGACATTGACAGCACTGATTATCTCTTAGGTGAGAGCGAACGTAAATCATCACCGCTGGTTATAGCAAAACTTTGTGGACCGAGTGAATGATATAAACTGGCCCTTCTCAACGATAACAAGCATCAATATATAGAACAACCTTTTCATATCCAAAAAGTACTTGAAATGTAATGCTATTACCTTACGAGGCACGGATAAGTCTTTACATAAACGTAAACATTGAAAATGCTTTACTTTTCGTCATTACACGCCAGGGCTCTTCGAACGTAGTCACATGCAATACGAAGCTGACAGGGCCAACGACGTAGCCGGAGAACCCAGCCTTGCAGACATGGTAGAAAAAGCCATACAGATGCTGAGTAAAAACGATAAAGGCTTCTTTCTATTCGTTGAAGGTAAGCTGCTCATTCGAAACTGACGCTTTGGTTGCCCTCTTGAGAGATTCCAGGGGTAACATGAGTGAACTCATAACGGAACTTCGTGGAGCCCAAATATTTGAATCTGACACCTCTCTCTCTCTCTCTCTCTCTCTCCCTCTCTCTCTCTCTCTCTGTTTGTCTGTCGGTCTATCCCTTTACGTCACGACGGGAGCATGCATGTACATACCATATCGTCCTGCCAATACTGCAATATATCTCAGTAACCATGTTTGTCTCCCATTGATCTAAAGGAGGAAGAATTGACCACGCCCACCATGGCACACTCGCTTATAAAGCCCTCGTAGACACGTTAGCCTTTGATGACGCTGTAAAGAAAGCTTTGGAAATGACAGACACGGAAGATACGTTGGTGATCGTAACAGCTGATCATAGTCACGTGAATACGATCAACGGGTATCCAAGGAGAGGAAATCCCATTCTAGGTATAAAGTCAAATAACCTCGAAAACAAGTACAATTATTCTTTACGTTGCAATTATCCAGATGCGCTTTGTAATCTTCTTGAAAGTGAACATTAGTGCGGATAATGCATATGTAACGTATCATTTCAACTGGCAAACATGCGCATCATTGTATGTCAGATTCCTCCCCTCTACAACTATTGACAATTCGTCAGAATCGGCAAAGATATCATTTCATATCAAGATTTCGATAACGATACGAAAGGTTCAGGAGAGACTCATGTTTGGTTCTTTTGCGTCTTTGACCCGACTAATGTGAATATAATTCTTGATAGGAAAAACCGGTGGTAAAGCAATTGACGACCTGCCTTACACCACCATTATGTACACAAACGGACCCAGTGGAAAGGAGGTTATCGAATCTTTTAAGAACAATGGTACCAGGCCTGATATCACAGATGTTGATACAGGTAAAGCGTCAGTAATCAAAGGAACTGTCGACAACGCCCTTCCAAAATAATCTAATCAATCAGATGTCTCGCCAGGGCATACCTTTGTTTTCACGATATCATGACCGATGTTAAAGGGACATACATGTAAACTGTAACTTGTGACAAGTTTTTCAGTATTCTGCTTCTGTATATCAACTACCGTGTCTGCCCCTAATCCGTTTGTCATGCTGAAATTTTGAGTATTCTTTTTGTCAACACAGCTTGTATGTGTGTAGTTATCATTGTTTTTTGTTTACAAATGAATTCTAGTCCGGACTTGAATACAATAACAATGGAGATCATACTCATACAGGTTGTTTTATATGCTAAATTCTCGGCATTAATGTACAGTTTAGGGATTCAATGCAGAAAGTATAGGGAAACCACAAAACAAAAGTTCTGAACGCATAGCCAAAAGATACAGCTTATGGAGCTTCAATAAAAGCACGTAAGCGACTTCTTAATTAGAAATTTGTTGCAGCTAGATTCGATGTTACTGAACATTCCCGTGACCAGTGTCTTGAATTCATCTAAACCAAGCTTTCAAGAAAAAGAGTGACCCCTGGCCCAAAGCCGATACTTACTTATCCTTGAAATCGTGTCTGATGGTTGTTGAGTCGCTGTGCAACATAGAAATATTAAAGGACTGTAAACAAATCTGATGAAAGTCCGATGTAGAGATGGGTCGGCCTCTTATGTTATCGTGTTACGGTCTTTTTGTGCGGTACCCAACTTACTCTACATCTGAACCTGCACCATAGGGAATTTCGTTTTTTCAAAGTACAGTACTCGACCAATCAGATAGCGGCTTTCTCGGCACATTAGGCTGCAGACTTACACTCTCATAGTAATCCAAATTTCGAGTTACAGCCGCAGCGCGGTAAACCTTCAACTGGACGTGTTTCAATCAAACCATAGTTAGTTTAGAATTTTATTGGAAACGCAGATTTTATAATCGCTAACAATCATCAAGTTGAAGGTTTATAAAGGAAATGAAGGCTACTTCACATATCGGGTCTTAGTGAATGAGTGGATGTGTTCAATATGGTGAGACATTGGACCGGCGTTCCCAGACGAAAGTGGGGTCCCTTCATCAGTCGCCCTGCTGTTATGTATCCCATCCGTTTGGTTTGATAATAGTCATCGTGCCTGTGTGCCGAGGAGAAGCTAGGTTCAATGACTTTTGACTGACTCTATATGTGTGTGATCTGGTATGTGTGGCATCATAATTGACCAATCAAGTGTGAGATTTAAACGGAATTTCCTATGGTGTAGGTTCAGATGTTGTGAGGGAGGACGACACAAAAAAACGTAATACGATAGCGTAAAGACGGACCCATCTCTACAACGGATTTTAATCAGAATTCATCGCTGTAATTTCAAGTTGAATTTACATTTATCATGTGTCTTTATTGCACAGAAGCGCCAGATTACCTGCAACAAGCCCTCCTGCCTCTGAACTCGGAAACTCATGGTGGTGAAGACATTTCACTCCACGCCGACGGACCTTACTCTCACTTGTTTCAAAACATCCACGAACAAAACTACATCGCTCACGTCATCAAGTACGCCGCTTGTCTCGGGGAATACACAGACGCATGTGATTCCCGTGTTTCTGCAGGTGAGTACCTGCTGCACATGTTTGTCAGTAGTAACTCTGTCGCGTATATACTAGCTCTATTCCGTAACTGTTGAACACATTAGTATACGCTAAGCCTCCTTCACTATAGCACATTTCTCATTCAACAGTAAAGTAGCGTGCAAAGAAAGTCATTGTGCCACATGTTGATTATTGTGATACACCTAGGTGTAGGAGGCATTCCTTCTTGAAAAGTTCTATCCCTATACTGCTAGATGAAGTTTCTATGCGATGGTGGCGTTTAATGAAAATTTCTTCTATTTTTTATTCCAGCTACAATGAGTTCAATTTCTGCTGTCCAAGTTCTCTGTCTTGTCGCAGGAGTGGTCATGCATGCAACCTTACTGTTCTTCTAGACTATCAAGTTCAACGCCGTTTCTTTGTGTTTCAAATATGCCGTGACGCAGACCAAAGAAATATTTGAGTCACGATATGACTTTAGCATTAGTATAACCAAGCCAAATTATGTTTCAGTGTCCTCATCATCTCATAAACATTTAGATATTGGGAGCCGATTGTTTTGTGATTCGTAATTTTGAATTCGTCTGAATACGACAGAATGATGCATATGCTTGTCCGACCTAATATAAAAAACGGTAAACCATTGGAAGCATTTGATATGTAGTAACACGTACACCTGTTTTACAAGTCATCGTCGATGACACAGTCCCCGCTTGTTAATGGGTACTTTGATCAGAAGTCATCGGAGAGAATAGAGTCCTGTTCATTAATTGGGTCCGTGATTAAAAATACTGCAATATAGACAGGGCTTTATGGCCGAGAAAGAGTTCATAATGGTGAAAACATAAAACCAATCTGGGCTGCCACCCTAATTACAAAAGGTCATTAAATAAGTTAATTAGTGATTAGTAAACATGATGCCAAACATCTTTGCATCCTATTATAACGCTGACAGATTATCACCTGTACCACATTTCATAAAATTTGATGCAGTGCTTCTGGACATTCAACCTAAAAACAAAATTTATTCTGTATGCAAATAAGCAATTGATTTAAACGATACCTCTAAGTGTCATCGAAATGTATTGCAGTATTGTGCGATCAACATCTGTACAAAGTTTCATCAAATTTGATGTAGCATTTCTGGATTTGTCACCGTTATTAGGAAACTTCATTAAATATGCAAACTAAAAATTAATTAACATTGCACTGATAAACGTCTTTATTCACTGTTAAAGCAATGTGAGCTCAGCATCTGTACCAAGACTCATGAACTTTGATGAACAATTTCTTGACATATCCACCTAATTACGAAAATGTATTTAATATGTAACTTACAGTTAATTGACATGATACTGCTACATATCTTTGCACACCATTACACCACTGGAAAATCAACATCTGTACCACATTCCATCAAATTTGATACAGCTTTTCTAAATATATCACACTAATTATGAAAATTGATTAAATATGCAAATTACCAATTAATTGACATGATACTCCTTACTTTATGTCTTCACACAGTATCACAGTATGGGAGAGATCAACATCTGTAGCACGTTTCATCAGATTTGATACAATATTTCTGGACGTAGCCTTCTAATTAGGAAAGTTCATAAATATGCAAATTAGCATTTAATTCACACAGATCTTTGCACACTATTATAGGACTGTGTGCTAAAGATATGTGCCAGGTTTTATCAAATTTGTTGCAGTATTTCTAGGCATCATCCTAATTAAAAACATTTATCAATATACAAATTAGTAATTAATTGACACAATACTGACATATGTCATTGTGAGCTATTAGAGCTCTGTGCGACCAACATCTGTACAAAGTTTCACCAAATTTAGCGCAGCCGCTCATGAAACAGCTCTTTTTCAAAAAGTCACTGTCAATGACATAGTCCCCACTTGGTTAATAAAATGGCTATCATGAGGTCATATTGAATCGTGTCATAAAACAAATCGACTTGCAAATGTATGACATAGGAATTAATGCTTGTACCAAGTTTGAATGAAATCGCTCCTGGCATGTCTGAGAAATTTGTGCGAACGGACTGACAGACGGACGGATGCATGCACGCACGGAC
This sequence comes from Ptychodera flava, assembly GCA_001465055.1. NCBI lineage: Eukaryota > Metazoa > Hemichordata > Enteropneusta > Ptychoderidae > Ptychodera > Ptychodera flava. The sequence goes on along the minus strand of LD348760.1, from coordinate 428,232 downwards.
ACACGGACGAGACCAAACCTATGTCCCCTAGGACGTTGTCCGTGGGGACTAAAAATAACAATCGTTTCACACGTCTATTATGTAATATTCATACAATTACCAATTTGTATGACTTTTCCCTCTCGTTGATGCAAATGATACGTATGACGTGTAGAATACAATAACACCACCTGTAACTTGCCACTCCAGTCAGGAACATGGAGCAAAATGATGACCTGAGACAGTGGCTGTAGAGTTAGAAGCCAGGTCCGCCCGGACTGGTCTCTACTAAATGTTTAAAATGAAACTGAAGCCACACGAACAATGCAGAAATTCCTATGATATTTTTCCCCGCTAAACTTACACGGAATTGAAAGGTACCCTTGTAGGTTTGTAAAAAACTTATCTGATTAAAACCGTTGGAAACGCTTAGAATTGACGGCAGCAAACGTAATGAGGACTCAGTAACATGACAAAGGATACGGAAATTTACGTTTTCTAGTCCCCTGATTAGACTATAGTCAAAAGGGAACATTGAATGAGAGTTGTCTTACATTTATGTTTATACTCTGCGTTTTTAATCTCTTTCAAGGTGGATATGAATTATTGATTACAGAGAATCGTGTAGAAATTGAAATAAGTAAATTGTTTTAATTGCCGAATACATCTATATTTACTAGTAATGTCTTTTAATGTGCCACTTCTTCTCAGATTGATGATTTATTAGAACGTACAACAAAGTTTCGATGAAGTTACCAGAGGTTTGTAAGGACATACAGACATTCGGTATTTAAGAGTATTTGCCCCTGATGTAAATGGCTCTTTCGTCTTGCCAGGGAAAACCGGTGACGTAGCAGTACACGGCCTGCCTTGCACGACCATCAGTTACGCTAACGGACCAAGCGGAAAGGGGGTCGGAGAATCCTTTAGAAACAACGGTACCCGACCAAATGTCACAGGCGTTGATACAGGTAAGGCGTCGGTGATACTATGAACATGTCTTGACCCATCCCTCTGTGAAAGAAAAAAAATCCTTCCTGTCAAGTTTCCTGGTAGAATCGTAAACGTTACTTGACATAACGGTGATTAAACTGTCAGAGGTGAGTTTTCAACTGTTAAAGATTTTACAGAAATATGCGGAGTTCTGGTCATAAGCGTACATTTTGTACTGATACGTAGGCATATTAAGAATACATTTGACTTGCAATTTTACAAGTATACTGAGATCTGTACATTTCATCACTCTCTTTAGATGTACCTGAAGATGCAAAAAACACATCTGAGTCTAGAGGAAATAACCAGCGTGTCAGTGTGCTTCTATTCTGGCTTATATTCTAAAGACTTAACAATGTAATTTAACGGAGCGTATGCGTATTACGTCGACATCTTCAGCTCGGATAAACAATTATTTAGTATCACGGTAGTCTTTTCCTTATTTGAAATTTTCATCTGTTTAATTTTTTATGAGTTTTGCAGGTTTTTTAGATGCTCTATTTCTTCAAAAGCTCACTACATAGAAATGTAGCTGTGGAAACGCAGCTGTCTGTGATTGGGTAGGCTGCGTCTATGCCAGTTATCAAAAGGTCAACCCCGCCACGCAGCCAATAGAAATGCTGCGGCCTCTGAATTCATTTTCTTCCCTTAAGTGTCTTGACAAAGTCATCTTTCGTTTTAAACAGGCAAACAAAACATAAACAGACAAGTAAACACATACCAAATAAATTCGTGAGATCTTGATGCGTATAGTCACCTCAGCTTAAGTAGTCAAAAGTAAACAAAATGTCCAGAAAGTCATGCTTGCTCAGAAATAACTGTCTGTTTCAAGGTTAAACATCTAACTTTAACATAAAATCGATCACGTGACATTATTTGCACGCTCTTCACATTATTTGATTTTGATACATTAAAATCACATTAACATTATCTTGATTTATTATCTCAAGCTGGTATCGATAAAGTGGATCTGTTGAAGGCTTGTCACGCAGCATTTGTTGACATAACCATATGTCAGAGGTCGAACACCGGGGACAGAAGCGACTAGGCCCTGGAGCTATGTTATCGATGTTATCGGTGTTATCGATGATACGGTGCGTGAACTAAGATAGCCTGCCAGTTTGTTCAGAAATGGCATTGTTCTGAAATTAGGACGGGTACTTGTATAGTTTTCTTAATTGCGATCTGAATCCCAAAGTTAAACCTATCCACTATGCGTTTAGCAAAAGATTACCAGTGGTAAAGTTTGAAAATATGGTGTTGATCAAGTCTGATCAAGTCGAGCTATCCCAGTAATTCGTTTCCTTGATTGACAGTACTTTCAAAAATGACAAAATAAATGAACAACACCGAGATACCACTTGTCCTTTTTGCTATTAAAAGTTAATGAATGACAAACACACACACACACACACACACACATATATATATATATATATATATATATATATATATATATATATATATATATATATATATATATATATATATATATAATGCTACTCAACTTTTCAATTGACGTCAATTTCCATTTTCTTTCTCCTCTCCAAATTTATTACAGGCACAGCGAGTCGCTCAGGTCTTATGTCTCGCTGGAGATTTTTGTAATGCAAGCAGCCAAGATATTCTTCTAGACTTTCCAGCGTCGTCGTTTTAGCAGCAGTACCGGTATACCAAACACCGAGCGACCTCAGGGACACCATACTCAAAAACCCAAGAATACTACAAACGTATGTGAAGTAGATATAGTTGCTGGTTTTTTTTGTCATGTAAGAATGATCTAATAAGCAGATAACTCTGAAGTGATCGATATTGTGTATAATGTTTGCTTCTAATTTCATGTTTCATCCTGTTTGTATGTCACTTATTCTCTTTCTTTTTACTAAATCCTCCTCTTTGTGCGGCTGTATATGGTTTTAAAGTGTATCATATCTGTGTTCGAGTTCAAACTAACAAATACGTAAATAACTGTCGGCTTCGTGTGCATGGAATCGGGACTAAGGAATGTTACGTTTATGTCAATAATGATATTGTGACCACATTCAATATACTGGCCTGTGAAACTTCAACAAATCATCGGTAAAAATAACTGAACGGATTTGACACGAACCGTCGATGGAGGGCGCTCTGTGCTCTCCTTTCCTCTGGCTGGCTGTGAGCAGTGTTCTCCGGTGCCAGTTTAATGGCTATTACATGTATCACAACTTGTTCGTCAATTAACATTTCCATTCTTCTTTTATAACAAGAGAAGGATTTAAATGAGTACAAGCACATACACTATAAATCTGTTTATTTATGCTCGTCGATCTGACAATTTCATTATCAACGTTCATGTATTTGTCAGATTTATGGTGACACGATAGCGGCCTCGCATGTTGTGAATCCTGCTGTACAGGGAAGTTATGTTCATTGTGTAACTCAGGTGTTGACATAAGACGATAAGACGTCGGAATATGCTAACGATGCCACGCCAAATTACATTGTAACATTACTATATTAGCATTTGTTTTGATTTGTTTATTAATCATGCAAGACAAGGCTAACTTAGCTGAATGGCAGCATAGGAGTTTGCCTGCTTGCCTGCGTACGTTTCCTAGCAGGTATTGAGCTACTTTAATTTTTTTGCAATTTTTTCCATCATTTAATTATATTCTATTCGACTCCCAAAATTATGTCGACGTGCACAATGTTTACGGAGCCTTTATATAAATATATTGTCCGATTTTTTTATTCTGTGATTTTTTTATTAGTTCTTTTTTTTTGACAGCCGAATTTTCGTAGCCCGATTTTCGGCAGTCAGCTGTGGTTGGTCGATAACATACAAATGTGCCAAACAGATGACTTGCCAGTATCCATTCTGTATCAGTGGGGAAACGGTACATCATTAGCTTCCAACACATTTTTGGAATGTACAGAATACAAACGATTACAAGAGGATGAAGAACTTATGTCTCATGACGTCACGACAATATTAAATGATATATTTCAGATAGAAATACATGAACTAGAAATACATGTAATAGAAAATAACTCACCTCTTGACAGGAAATCACGTCAGAACATGTCAGTCAAAATTTAAAACTTTTGCAAAGGTCCATATGAAGTTTATGTACATAATTTTGCATATGACGGAGCACTTTATTTAAAAATTGATGGGCAGCAAGGAGTTCGCGTGTTTCACGAATTGTAAGTCATTGTTTATGGGAGCATTCGAACATCTGCCTCCACCCCATTCGTGATGGTTTCTTTGCCAAACAGTTCACAGATTACCTAAACTGACTTGATCCAGATGCATAATTAAGGCTACGTTCACAAATAACGGTGAGGGGGGGGGGGGTCTGGAGTAAACGCGATTGAAATTTTATTTTTTCAGACCCCCTCTATACCCTCAAAAATTTTCATGTCCCCCGCCTATATGATCAAAAAATTTTAAGTCCCCAAATCATAGCCGCATATTTATTAGGGATGCACGCAAAGAAAAAAATAAACATGTATAGAGTCATTTAAAACGCATCAGTGGACGTTTTTGATTTATCATTCAAAGCCGACTTGAGTTGTGGCCGGGTCAACAGCACCTGCCGAAGAACACAAAAATGAAGATCATGAGAGAGTACGCAAATTGGGAAATCCTGGCTACATTAAAAAGTTTTACAAAATTGACAATACTGAAACGCTAAAATATTTCATCAAATAAACGTTTAATTTCTGAAATGTTTTGTGTAATAATTGTAATTTGGTAAAATTAAAATTACATTATTCCGTTTTTCATTTAAATTAGAATCTTTACTGTGTAACATTTTTTTCTCGAGGGTCTATGGAAGAAACAAGCAGTGACAAGAAATGGGTCTCCCACTGTAGTGGGAAACACATATAAGCACAGACAAATATAAACGCAGTGTTTCTATTTGTCTGTGATATAAGCTAAAGGCAAAACAATACAGCGGGGGGCATAATTGAAGACGCTTATCCCTCTGTACAAGGATCGAGGAAAATCCGTCGCAAGGATAATGCGGAAACTTAGTCGTGCTCACCTATAGACAGCAACTGTAGCCAACCTTAAAGATTTTATATACTTGGTACATCTTAGCCCATTCTGTCTGCCGGAGTAGTGTCGCGTTATACGTTTTAGTGTGAAGTTCTGTTTTTGTGTGTGTCTCTTTCATACAGACAAACGGAACACAATTAATCTTTTCTCTTTTAATAGACCGGAGACCCACATATTCAGCTCAGGGGTGTTACGTGTACACGATGTGCTCACCATAAGGATTTCACGTGCTACAAAAAGGCAATCTCAGTAACCAATATGTCAATGTCATATAGTCATACTCAGACTTGTATTTTTAATTAGGTATATAGTAATAGTCCATGTAATTGATATATAATTTCTCGTTTGACCTTAGAACTTTCAAAAAATGCTTTGAACCTTTATATAAATATCAACTTTTATGCAAGGTTGTAATTAATTCGATGAAAAAGAGATCACATTTCGTAATTTATATTTCTCTCAACTATTTAAAGTACAATTGGCTATTCAAAATTGAAAGGGACAATAGCTCTGTTTACATTCAATCATAGTTTGATTTGTAATTGTTCAGCACAGCGCGCAAGTGCCAATCTTTAACACGGGGAAACTTATTACAGCCTAAAAGCCACTATATGACAACATAGACCTGTCTAGATGAGATTTCAAGTTTCAAAGGTTACGATCACCTGAGTTGAACCGTGCTCACCTAGACAGCGACTCTAGCCAAGCTTTAAGATTTTCTATACTTTGTACATCTCAGTCAATTCTGTGTGCCATAGTAGTGTCGCCTTATACTTTATCAGTTTAAAGTTATGTTTTTCGTGTCTGATTCAAACAGGCAAACGCAACACTGTTTAATAATATTTTTTCTGTTCTTGGACCGGAGACTATTATATTCCACTCAGTGTATTACGTGTACAGAGCGTGAAAACCCCGGGGTGCAAACCATGGGGATTCCACGTGCTGACCATTGAAGGTGAGCTCATTTGCGGGGTTCACGCTCTCAGCGAATCACTACATCACTTAAGTACTCTGCAAAGCTCGTAATCAAGTGTCTACTCCATAGATCTCACGTCTGGGTCATGTGGGCTTCAGCTTATGGTTGTATAAAATAAGGGTGAAAAATGCAATCGCTTCTAAGAAAGGAATGAATTGGAGTGCTGTCTGAACGTTATGCAAGGCTCATCAGTAAAAGAAGAGATTTAAAAGCAGACTTTTAACCTGGTTTGCGAGTCACTGAACGCGGTGTCATCGATGATCTTTCAGGAATATCTGTCCCCGTTCTCTACTCAGAGAGAGAGAGAGAGAGAGAGAGAGAGAGAGAGAGAGAGAGAGAGAGAGAGAGAGAGAGCGAGCAGTTTTTTTGTATTATTTTACATTCGTCTGTCATGTCATCAATGTCCGTAAAGGTTGTTCAGTTGTCCATTTTGCAAGAACTTTTCCAAAAGACTCATTTTCATCGATGTCAAGATCAAGGTTTTTTATCCTGCTGTATTCGGGAGCTCGAGGTTCTCCTGGGCGATGCTGCGTTCATAACTGATACAAGCACAAACTACCATTGTACCCGACTAAAGGTTAACGTTTATCTTCATCTGGTGGACGGACTCTCTGGTTTGAGGGGCTAAGTCACAGTCAGTGCCTCGCAGCGACCTGACATGAACAACGTTCTTGGACTAGGATAAATCGGACTCGTAACCAAGTCTGGACGCCCTGCCAAAGGTCAACACGATCTTTGTCGTAACCGTATGAACCATGGTCGAAAAGTTCAAATTGACCACCAGGTGATTGCCCGTTGTCTTGTTATTTTGCTTCTATCAGGTGCCGCCAACTAAGCTGTTCGTGCAAAAAGGTGTTCGTGCGCAGTTTTTCAGTGGGCGGGCAAATTTCAAAACTAATCAGCGGGCGGGGTGAAAATATCGATATTTACTGTAGGCGGGGAAGAAATTTCATCACTTTCAGCGGGCGGGGAGAAAATTTTTGACAGTGGGCACCGGAAAATAGGTAGAGGGAGGGGAAAGCGGCGTGGTTGATAGAACTTGAGGAGAAATTAAGCGCCTACCTTGGAGGGGAGCAATGTTCCAAGTATACTGCTAACTACTGGCATGGTTTTGTGTTGATCTGAGTTGCCTAGTGGGCATCTAGTTGGCAATGGGGAATTTCAGTAGTGGGGAGAGGGCAGCGGGGAGCTTGAATTGTTGTGGGGAGTGGGGAGCGGGCAGACCATAGATACCGGAGGGCAGTGGGCATCAAAATTCAGCGGGAGGGCACATTTTACGTGTATGCCAGTGGGAGGGCAGTTACGAACAGCTCTCACTTTCCCCTCCAAATTTTAGGTCAAGGTCAAAAATAAGAAAAATCGGTATATCAGCCTTCAAAACATGTTTCGTGATGATTTTGCGAAATTCATCAAATTTACCAGTTGGCGGCACCTGTTCTATCGTATGCTCACACTGTAAGAAAACGCACCCGCCTTAGGGTGAGCGATTTTACTACCCTGCCGATGATTTTCTCCGTGTTGAAGATATGCACATGCGCACTGTGTGGGGAACGAGTTATCTAATCTCTTAAGGGTCTGGACAAAGAGTACAGGACGGGAGGTTTTTTCAAATGACGATGCTCGAAAACAGTCACCCTTCAAAAGTGTTACGTGAAAAATAGTGACCTCCCCCATATTATGCTCAAAAAACAGCGTCACTCCGCTGCGTGTCACAGTCCATGTAATTAGTAAATAATTTCTCGTTTGACCTTTGAACTTTCGAAAAATGCTTTGAACCTTTACAAATAATCACTTTTATGCAAGGTTTTACTGAATTCGATGAAAAAGAGATCACATTTCTCAGTTCATATTAAAGTACAATTGGCTATTCAAAATTAAAAGGGACAATATTCTCAGTAATGTTTACATTCAATCATACTTTGGCTTGTGATTATTTAGCACAGTGCGCATGTGCCAATCTTCAACACGGAAAAACTTATTGCAGCCTAAAAGTCACCATTTAAAAATATAGACATGTAGGTGATATAGGAAGGCACCTTTTATAGGGGAAATGTTTAATAGTTTATCCCAGACTAATGTGAGAAGTGCATTAATATTTTTAGTGAAATTCCACTAATATATCTGTTGTTCACATCTGCACTTCCAAACACCATATTCTAACCATTTATATCCCGTATCAAACATCTGTAAACACACAGATATTGCTAGTTTTAAACTGGAAAAAATCATAGTTTTCCCATAGACAACCATGTATAGTAGGTCAACATTTTAGTGAAATTTAAAAAACAAAATTTCTGGTACACATATGAAGTTGTAACCAAGCTGACCTATTCTAGAGAATTACAAATATCATGTAACATTTATAAATGCACTGATATTGATGGTTTTGCTTGTAAAAATGTTATTCATAGTTTTCTCATAGACCGCCATGAATAGAGAATCAACATTTTCGATGAAATCCCAATTTCTTGTTCACACATGCACTTTTCCTCCGACTTCAAGCACAGTGCAATAACGTCAATTAACGTACAGATATAGTTTGTTTTGTAGTGGAAAATGTTAATCGTTTGTGCCGTAGAAACTCATGCATTATGATTTTGAAATTTAGGGCGAAGCACCATATCAGCCACATCTTGCATTCTGATGGTTGCGCAAAAAATCGTGACTCTCCCCAAAAGGCGTGCGTGAAATTTTACGGCCCTTCAAAAAACCTTGCGCGAAAAAATGGCGACCCACACCCAAAAATCACGCTCCTACGCCCCCTGTAATTTCTGTGTGGTCCCTTATGGTTGCTGAATATACATTGACCAGTAACACTGACCGCTGAGACAGAGCGAAAACAATGCCAGGCGGTGTAGCTGACCTTTTGCATTTTTATGAATATTTCAGTTCAGAATATTTCAATTCCTAATACGATGTGACCCAACACTTTCCGCCAAAAGGAGGACCTCATTTCAGTTGTTCAAATTTAAAAATAAGAATATGCTAAAATTGACGCATACTCATGAATCACGTACTTAAATATTCAAATGACCCTCGTGAGTGAGTCCAAATCAATATTTTACTACCCTGATAAAGAGCAATTTTTGGCAGAACAGCAGCATCATGGTAGCGACAGTGTTCATTCGCGTAGGATTTCTTTTCACACTATGCAGCATCTGTTTCATCGGTCGAGGCGTTCCACAAGGTAAGCAAAGCCTGACAGTTAAGCACGTTCGGGTTCGCCTATCATGTGGCCCACCAGCGCTTTGTCACGTTGACTTCCATAGCTTGTTTGAGTCTGACAGAACCAAAGGTCTGCCGCTTACGGTACACTGTACCAGTATTATATCTGTGTTCGACATTTCAGAGTAGGGAGTGTTTACATACTAGTCTTATCACTGCAGGTTTACATTTTATTGGCCCTGCATGCCACCATACCAAGTCCTTGGGAGAAACAAAGCAAAACCATTGCACATAGACCCCAGACATAGACTTGCTTCGCCTTTACAAATGTAGTCAGTTTGGCCATCTTCTGGTACCTCCATGGTCAAGTAGACCCCGCGTCAAGTTAACTGGACCCCACACCCCGTACAGCTCGACCCTGAAACTTTGCCAAAGCACCATGATGAGGTTTACTTTAGAGGTCATGATCCACTCACTTGCAGTGACATTCTGGGACGTCACGCTTGTAAACATACATCAAAACCGTTACATGAAGTCGACGGATTTAGACACTACACAGTGGAAGACAATCTCCGAAGTGACAAGGTTGCTCGTCATTTTAATTGCCATTAGTAAGGTAAAGCAGGGACATGGTAGCGTTCACTGTAAACTTTGACCCTTTAGAACTCTCGACTTTCATGCGATATTCGTAAGTAAACCATGAAAAAAAACACTAAAACATATGGAATTTTCTAAAATAAGGGTAAAATGCGCTTTGTACTTATTTAGGGGCGATTGTAACATAATTGGGTACCTTTGTATTGAAATCAAATGGTTGTATCGTGAATATTCTTTTTTGGATGGTTCATCTACAGAGCTGCAGAGGTTTCTAAACATTTCGGCACTTAACCATTACGGCCCAAGTTGTTTCGGTTCCTTATTTTCCGGCTGTATTTCCCAATTTCTTGCTGAAATTGCCTTGAGTAACCAAGCGTACCGATAACCGTACCAAATAGGCTACAATACAGTGCACTTTAGATTAGTACCACAACTCTATTTATTGTTGCTTTTTGGTATCACTACACCAATTTAGAGTCACCAGCTCAATGATTAATTGCACTAAACCAGCTGTCTTGCCAGATAGCTGTACGGTTGATTGCACTTGATATACTATGCAACTGTTTTAATAAGACCAACTTAAAGTTGCAACACCATGCATTTTATTGCACTTGACCTCACATTATCGAATGAGTTAAAATCCAAACACTTCAACATGATTTTGAGCAATTATTTTATGAACATGAGTAGTGTAGTTTTAACTTAGAATAAAATCTTCTAACAGCTACGCTGTATATCAAGTGTAGTCGACTGAATCATCAGTTTTATGTCTAGACAGACTCACCCCCATGCTGATTTAATGAATCGGTGACTTTGAAATATGTTTTGGTACCCAACCCGATCATGTACATCACAAGCAACATGTATATCTCAGCTCCACGGTCTTCACACTCTGAGTTGTGGGACCGATGTGAAAAACACTGTAAAACCGTGATCGTCACACCAGGCGAACAGTAAATTCTAGTCGAACTATTTTTTCAGAACGCATACGTGTAGCCTACAATGTCATCAGTGATAACGACAGTACTTCCACGCTGCTGCAGGTTTAAAGGCAAAGCTTACGCATAGACCTTGACTGCCGCGCTTGAAAGGGTTAGCAGAGACATTGTACAAATTATATAATGTTCCGCAAAACACTATTAGCATATGAACAGTTGAATGAAACTACACATTTAAATATCGGAAACAGCTGTGCCGAAACTTCTTGGGTCCCAGTGCTGAGAAGACTTGGGCACCGTCCCTCCACCCAGGGTGGGTGGAGGGACGGTGACTTTGGGCTAGAAAAAAGGGGTCGAAATGACTCGGGCCGTAAAATGTCACAGTGCCGAAACGAGCAGTTATCCCTGCAGACCTAATGGAGCAGTTACTCTTTTGACTTTTGTCTCATGGGATATCAACTATACGCATTGCAATGGTTTGTTTATAAGAAGATATAAAATAACTGACACAATACTAGTATGTTGGAATCACAAATCATAATCACAAATTTAATCAAGCAGAACGCCCCTCGGGGACAGATATTGGAACTCCCAAATTTTTGCAATTCTTTTCTGATCTACCACTTGCAAGGGCTCGTTTTAAAAGTTCCTGGAGTAAAAAATATTTTCACGGTCTTAGTTTTTTCTGAAGGAAAATTAATTTTTTTCGCCATAGAGTTAACACATGGCGAACATTTTGAATTGATGTCGGGTAATTTGTCGGGTACTGATTTATATTCTTGAGTTGGTAAGAGTATGGCCGAAAGTTTCATTTCTGAAATTTTGAGCGAACGTTTTTAGTATTTACTTCCGACGTGCGGTATACATCTGTCAAGGGTTAAAGGTCAAGTTGACTCAAGTAAAGTTTAAGTAGGGTCCAGTCTGGTTTTGGTCGTGTTGTCCAGAAAAAGGTCAGTATTGTATGAAAACATTTTTGTGGGCCACGCTTTGTGGGACCGTTGGAGGCATATGCTTCCGGAACAGTTCACTTTAGTACACTCTAATGAAACCTAAACGGTATACACAGTTGGGATAGAGATTATCAAACGGGTATGAAAAAGATCGGAGAGTCTATTGCCACGCACGTAGCAAGTAGCCAACTTTGGTATCGCCACGCTAATATTTCTTCGGAACTGTATATTTTCGACGAATGCCGCTTGTCTCAATTCTGTGGAGAAGTCACTATTTATGACATAGTTTCACTTGTGTCACCTTACAATCCATGCCATGGCTTACGTAGCCATGGTACTCAGCAAGGCCTATAGGGATTGGCGGTTGGCCCCAAAGCAAGACGTCACGTGAAAAATATTACACAGCATGCCCCACTGAGGATAAACCATTCCGTTCCATGTATAAACACGTTGTACATTTTGTTTCACCGCACCGCGAGTCATCTCGGGTTGTGTGGCATTTCATGTAAATTTCTAGAGAAAACAAACACAAACGGCAATGGAGTTGACCTTTAAAAACACATCACTCTGGGTACGTAACCTTGTATTTGTTTGGTCTTTAATGTCTAATACGCACACGCTTGTGGTCTGTCGCTGCCCGTCTGACATTTTCTGTCATTAGTCCGCGTTTGAATGAAGTGTTAACCACTCTGCGTGTAATTGTGCCGGAGTAACGTCAGCATTATGTGACCTACAGAACGAAAGTCAGATCAAGATAGATTACAATATCGGGGACATATGACTAAAGTGAGTGACTTTTCAAAGTGAGACTATCCACAGGTGGTCCTGAGAAAAATGAAAATAATGACATCATTTTCGAAGAACAATGTCGAATGCTCTCCAGGCGTAAAGACCTTTCAACGGAGAGATAGCCATTAGTCCTCCAGGACCTGGTGATGTGCTTTGTGTTGATGTACAACAGAGGGTCCATTTTTTGCTTCTTTTGCAGAGCTACTTAAGCCGACACGTCAACTTGTATGATTTTCAATACTCGACAAGTCTGTCCTCCGAGCATGTTATCAGCCAAATTATTGGCAAACTCTACGAAATCGGACACGTATAGCCAAGACAGTCAAATGTGTGTATGGATAAAATCTCATTTTTATCATTCAAAACAATGGCGTATTAATTTTATACCGAAAATTTACTCCCCAGTAACCACTACCCCATTGTTCTAAAGGTTAAGTACGAGTTTTTTGCCCCAACTGATAAAAGATTCACATCTTATCATGTCAACTTTGTAATGGTAAGACTGCTATCTTTTGTTCGATAAGCATTGCGTGAAAATAGTTCCGGGGTGCCATCTGTCAGTACTGTACAACACATATAGAAATACTAAGGGATGGACCATTTGATTTATAGCGGTAGGGCTGGAAGATTTTAGAAAAAAATGTTGGTGTCCATTTATAGGAAAAACTTGTCTACTCAGCGGACATGGAAAAAATTGCTTAAAGGCTGTACACTCACTTAGTCTGTTAACTTACTTACCAAGAAAAAGCTAATTGTACTTCAGGAAAAGGTAAAAGGGGCGACTTTGTCCTTTTGAATTTCCATTTAAAGGGACAGTCTTAAAACCCTTGGTTCTCGCATTAGTGGTTGTTTATGTGATTTTAGTCCTGTATTCTCCTTTGAAATTTGTGCACAGTTAGTCAATTTGCTCAGAGATTAAAGCTTATAAAAACCTGCACCTTTTCTGTCAACGTTTTGTAAAACAGTAAATTTATTGGAATGTTCGGTATCTGGAAACCAAAGTTCGAACCTCAGGCAATCAGAAGGAATTTTCTGCAGATTTTTTGATATCGGATCTAGCTGTCTTAAAATCAACACAGCTAATTTTGTCACAACATGAACATCTGTAGGAACCAGCAAAGTGAATTTCAAAAGATCTACATAAACTGTTTCTGGGAAGATTTATGGCTATCAATAAAAAATAAAGACAAAAAGTTATTGGGAATTTCAGATATGTAGGTAACATTTTTCATGATTTGTAATATCTAATAATCAAGAAGTGTCAGGATCTGTTTTGGGAAGGCCCACGTGATGCACCCACACACTTAACACCAGTCCTGGTCATTTCCAAATTTAGTACCCCTATACCATAATATATGCCATGATGGATTGATGGAAAATAAGGAGTATGGAAGGCAGTGGCTTGCGTGCAGCATTGTAAAGACCAGTTATCCCCTCATGTATATTATAGACACGCGCTGTACATCAAACAGGGACACGACTTAACTAAATGTATCTCTGAATTCATCTCTGAAGCTAGTGTAACTTTGAAATAAAGTCAGGATGGGTGAAAAAAATTGCCCCCCCCCCCCAAATCAAATGACTCGCCTCTAAAATCAACTCGCTGTCTAAATGATTTTCGAAATGTTTCTTTCTGTAATTTTTACCGATCATTCCTTTACCAGTGTTAACAATGAAAGTAAACCCGCATATTTACTCAACTGCACACATTGTCTTGATATCATTCAATATCGAGTAAACAGTTACATTTAAATCTCTGATAACTCTGCGCGCTAACAATCATAATTCATTAAGGCTTAGTGCGCGCTAACAATCATAATTCATTAAGGCTTAGTTGGCATCAGTGTGAATTACTGCTCCGTAAATTATTGAAACAAGCCATGTCTGACAAACATAGAAATGTACATTGTAGTTTGTTTTTCCAGCCGCTGAGGAATGGAACCGATGGGCCAAAGAGGACTTGGAGAGGGCGTTGGAGCTAGAAAAACTAAATACTAACACAGCAAAGAATGTGATAGTGTTTCTTGGAGATGGCATGGGAATTCCTACTATTGTATCGGCAAGGATCTACAAGGGTCAACTGGATGGTGGGACCGGTGAAGAAAACTCACTAACTTTCGAGAAAATGCCACGCGCTTGTCTCATCAAGGTTGGTCGAAAATGTGCCATAGCATGTGATGAGTAAAACATTCCCTCCCACTTTGCTCACAGCAAGCTCGCGCCTGGAATCTCTCATGCCAACGCATTATGGCTTATGTATCCTGTTTCAGTACGTTCAGGCCAGCGAGCTGGCGCAGCCAATCACAGTGCGTGGCTATAGAGCCAAAGACGGGCTGTGGGAGAGTCTAACCCACCCCTTTCCCTGCGAGGTAACATTGAGGTCAAGTCGCTTAGATCGATGAAACATGATATCGCATGATATATAATTTAACAGTCTGCCTTCATGGCAAGAATTTCTCGTGAACTTCCACCAAAATGTTAAACAAGAACCATGTGGAAGTTAGCTGCTCCTGTATGGAGAAACATTGTCAACACTCGTATCTAGGTACTAACACAGCGTAAACATCATCAATCATAAAAAAGGTGTCTTGAGCTGAATGTGAATGTCGACTAAAAAGTCTACCTTCCACTTCAGAAGTAATTAGTTATTATTTGATATTATTCATATACAGTATATGTGTGTGGATAGAAAGATAGATAGATAGATAGATAGATAGATAGATAGATAGAAAATAGATGGATAGATAGAAAAATAGATAGAAATATCTTTTGGAATGCTTTTTTGTAAAATAAAGCTTCGATTCTAGGGTGTATGGATATAGTATTCCATTTAATTCCGTTACCATCCTTTCATTGCCTTTAAAATTTCTGTATGTTCAATTTTACAGACCTACAACACCGACTACCAGGTGCCTGACTCCGCCGGTACGGCAACTGCTGTCTTGAGCGGAATCAAGACCAGGTACGGCGTGATCGGCTTGGACGATTCCGCGGTCAGATCCGACTGCGACTCCGCCAAGAATGCAGAAATCGAATCGGTGCCAACCATAGCTGTCCGTCAAGGTAGACATCACATGAGATTTCTCGAGAAAAAAATTTTGCTGATTAGCACACGTCCAGATGTACAATCCCTGTACTACAGTGGAGCGCCATCTCAGACGTCTAAAGTGTCATATTTCTATAATTCTGCCTTGTTGGCATTGATTCATTTCCCGATATTTTAGCATACGGACGCTGTAAATTTCCACCCGATTTGGACTATGAGAATAGTGGCATCAGAAATACAGGCACTTGATCTACAACATGTGGAACTTATTCGCACGGTTAAAAATCCATCCAGTGACAAATTCTTCTCACAGCAGAAATCTTCATGCTGCCTTCATATTCTTATTCTATCGTTATCGCTTATCATATTGAGTTGTTAAATATCGTTTTGATTTATTCCTGGCTTGGGTCTAGAACAATATATGTTAATAATATAAACATGGCATGGGCAATCGACAATTTATATTTTTGTTTCTTTTCAAATTTCAGTTGAAATAAGTCTTGTTACTGCGTTCATTATGCTGTCGGTATCCGGCACAGTCATAATACTATGTAAATAACTTACAGCCAAGGTCATACACTCTCTCTCACTGAGATCAGTCGTGAGGCCAAGCGATGGTTCCGTATTCGATGAACAAGTTCAAGTTCTATATTATCAGTCGTCAGATAAAGCATTGTCAAACGTTGACTTTTGCTGATCGGTTGGTCACAAAATATATTTCAGCATCAATATTTACATTTATGAGATTGTCGTTTGGTTTGTTCACCTTCTAGGCAAAGCTGTTGGCATAGTAACTACAACTAGGATCACCCACGCATCGCCAGCCGCTGTGTACGCCCATGTCCCTGAAAGGGACTGGGAAAGCTCCGCAGATGGAGACTGTGTCGATATAGCAGCTCAGTTCATTGAGAGGGCTGCAGACTTCAAGGTTGGTGTCATTACATAGTCACGTGACATAAGCATGGCCAAACACCACTTTCTACCGATTGCACAAGAACCTTTTAATCATAGTGCAACTAATTTCGGTCTCTCTCTCTCTCTCTCTCTCTCTCTCTCTCTCTCTCTCCAGGTGGTATTAGGTGCCGGTAGACGAGAGTTCATGACAAACACCACTGAGGATCCTGAGCACAGTTCCTTGAAAGGGCGCCGCACAGATGGGCGAGACCTCATCAGCGAATGGAGGAACCTCCCTGCATTTGAAGGCTTGAGCGCGGAATACGTGTGGAAAAAAGACGATTTTGACGCCGTAGACATTGACAGCACTGATTATCTCTTAGGTGAGAGCGAAAACACTTGGTCACCGTCAGTTTCCATGGAAATATTATACACTCTCTGTTTATAGCACAACTTAGTGGACTGAGTGAATGATATAAACATAAAATGCATCAATTTTCGACAACCTTTTAGATGTTCAAAAACTAATAGGAATGTAATGATGTTATCTTACTCATCATGGATGAAGCTTTACAAAAACGTAAAAATTGAAAATGCTTTACTTTTCGTCACTACACGCCAGGGCTCTTCGACCATGGTCACATGCAATACGAAGCTGACAGGGCCAATGACGTAGCCGGAGAACCAAGTCTTGCAGAGATGGTAGAAAAAGCCATACAGATGCTGAGTAAAAACGATAAAGGATTCTTTCTCTTCGTTGAAGGTGAGCTGACGCTTGGATTGCACCCGTCATAGATTCCAAGGACAACATAAGTGAGTTCTTAACACAATGACATGGCACCCAATTGTGTAAATCCGACCGTTTGTCTCTCTATCCTCACCCTCTCTCACACACTACACTTCTCTCTCTCTCTCTCTCTCTCTCTCTCTCTCTCTCTCTCTCTCTCTCTCTCTCTCTCTCTCTCTCAGTCGTCCCCTTTGAGATTGTTTGTCTCTCGGTCTATTACAGCAATATATCTTAGTAACACGTATAAAACCCATTTTTGTCTTCCGTGGAATAATAGGGGGAAGGATCGACCATGCCCACCATGACACCCTGGCTTACAAAGCCCTCGTGGACACGTTAGCCTTGGATGACGCTGTAAAAAAAGCTTTGGAAATGACAGACACGGAAGATACGTTGGTGATCGTAACAGCTGATCATAGTCACGTGAACACGATCAACGGTTACCCAAAGAGAGGAAATCCCATTCTAGGTATAAAGTCAGATAACCTCGAAAACAATTACACTTAATTTTTACGTTGTAATTATCCAGATGCGCCTTGTAATCTTCTTGATGGTGAACATTAGTGCTGATAATGCATAACGTACCACATAGTCATTGATTTCAACTGGCAAACAAGCACATCTTTATTGGTCATTACGTCTGATACCTTCCCTCTACACTCGGTGATAATTCGTCCAAATGGGCAAAGATATTATGTTATATCAAGATTTCGATGATGTTACAAAAGGTTTAGACTCATGTTTGGTACTTTTGTGTTTTTGACCCCTAAAGTGAATATAGTTCTTTCATCTTGGTAGGAAACACCGGTGATATAGCAGATGACGGCCTGCCTTACACCACCATTATGTACACAAACGGACCCAGTGGAAAGGAGGTTATGGAGTCTTTTACGAACAACGGTACCAGGCCTAATATCACAGACGTCGATACAGGTAAAGCGTCAGTAATCAAAGGAACTGTCTTGAACGCCCTTCCGGATTCCAAAAAAAATTAATCTATAAGCTTATAACGGAAAACAGTTGTCAGAACTGCGCCTGTGCGAGTTTCTTGTTTACAAACAATGTATTTCGTGAACGATATCTGGGTGCACCTCATCATCATAGCTGCAACATTAAATTATACGATGACGATTATGACAGACATGTTTTAACTTTCATTAATCACCATCGTACCTTGGATACAGTGTTTACATTGGTCGCATTGATCCCATACTACCTTTGAGTGCAGTTTCGACAACTGTACCCTTTTAATCAGATATCTCTTCGGGGTATACCTATGTTGTCACGATATCACAATCGATGTTAATAAAAGCAGGTAAACGACTTCCTAATGTGAAATTTGTAGTGAGGCTCGATTTTACTACTGAACATTCCTGTGACCAGTGTCTTGAATTCATCTAAACCATGTTTTGCAGAAAGAGAGTGACCTCTGACCCAAAACCTACACCTATCCTTTGAGATCGTGTCTCACGGTAGTTGCTGTGCAAAATAGTAATCTTTATTCATCGCTGTAATTATAAGTTGAATTGACCCTTTTCATGTCTTTATGGCACAGAAGCCCCAGACTACCTACAACAAGCCCTCGTTTACGTTCAATGGGAAACTCATGGTGGTGAAGACATTTCCCTCCACGCCGACGGACCTTACTCTCACTTGTTTCAAAACATCCACGAACAAAACTACATCGCTCACGTCATCAAGTACGCCGCTTGTCTCGGGGAATATGCAGACACATGTGATACCCGTGTTTCTGCAGGTGAGTACCTGCTCCATATGTGTGTGTCAGCAGTAACTCTGTCGCGTACTAGTTCCACTCGTTAAAGGTATACAGTCACAGACCAATTTTGTTGGGTACGTGCTATCGCCCTCCTAATTCTAGGAATTTTTTTCGATTCTTTAGAGGATATATGTTTAAGATCTGATCGGATACCTGGTAATGAAATAATCATTATCGGCGATTTCAATTGTAATGCTTCTTCTTCTTCAAAGGCAAACAGTCTGTTGAACAATCTGCATTCATTTTGTGATGCGATCGACCTCTCTCAACTAATTAAAGATCCCAATAGAGTCACTGATACCAGTAGTTCTATAACTTATCTCATCTTTGTGTCTGATGAGGATAAGATATATCAATCTGGAGTATTGCCAGTGGGAATCAGTGACCACTTGATAACATATTGTACCAGGAAAGTTGGTCGTAGAAAAATAGGTCAGCATAGAACTGTAAAAATTCGGTCAATGAGAAATTATGATATTATTTCATTTCAAAATGCCCTTAGAAATATTAAGTGGTTTGATGTTATCAATTGCAATAACGCCGACAGGGCTTGGGAAATATTTAAAACATCATTTATGACAGTAGTTGATAAATTTGCTCCTATAAAGGAGGTTAGAATAAAGCAAAGGTCGGAAGAATGGATTGATTCTGAGGCTATGAATTAGAGGCTATGAAGCTTAGAGACAATACACTTTCTCAATTTCGCAAAACGGGTGGGGAAACTTTGTATGAAGAATTTAAACGGCAAAGAAACCGTGTGTGCGGAATGATAACTAGAGCTAAATCAGACTTTTATAAGTCTAGGATTAAAAAATACATTAACTCCCCTAAACAACTCTGGAAAACTCTACGAAGCTTAGGAACTCCATCAAAAAAGACAGGTACATCGAATTCTGATATTGGTTTGGCCTTTGGGGATGACATCAGTTTTGATAGTTCAAAGGTGGCACAAAAGTTTAATGACTTCTTTACATCAGTTGCATCTTCATTACTTCATAAATTACCTGTAAGCAAAGGCCGTTTTGGTTGCAAACATGTTCAAGATTTTTACTCTAAACAAAATGTTTCTCAGAATTCTTTCGGTTTATCTGTAGTCAATGAGACTGTTATAACTGATATTATCGGTAAAATTGGTAAGAACAAAGCAGCTGGTTTAGACGGCCTTCCCGCTAG
>LD348760.1:367668-384279 GCA_001465055.1 Ptychodera flava | reverse complement strand
CCAAGATGTCGGAGTGCACGTAATAATTTTATTAAAATCTACGATTTATTTTTTTCCATTGCGCAGAAGCCCCAGACTACCGACAAGAAGCACTTATTCCTCTCGATTATGAAACACATGCCGGTGAGGACATTTCACTCCACGCTGACGGGCCTTACTCTCATTTATTTCAAAACATCCACGAACAAAATTACATCGCTCACGTCATCAAGTACGCCGCATGTCTCGAGGAATACGAAAAGGGCTGTGACTCCCGAGTCTCAGCAGGTACGTATTGGGGAGATAAACATACTTGTTACAAGTCTACTCTCCAGGATCAATGCTTAAGTCTTCGTCTATTCCTTGCATATTTTTGAAATTTGTCGTAAAGTAGTTTGGACAGCAGAAAATGGAAGGGTATAGCATTTTTCTACAAGATCTATCTCAAAAACTAAGACGGGACCACTGCTTTTCTCTTCATCCTTTCTACTCACTGTACCCTACCACGCAAAGAATATGACAATAATGAGTTGTCACGCACCTGCACCAAGGCTTGGTGATACATTTAATCTATGACTAATCGTAACAGGAGAAGAAACATGGAATCGACCAAAATACGAAGATGTCTACTTACTAGGTTAACCCTTTGAACCCGGCTCGGACAGAAATGTCCGATGACGTCATAGAATACCAGGGGGTCAGGGTGCAAAGGGAATTGTAGTGTACCCAGGAGATCATGTAGTTGCTCAATGGCACATAGATTTACATCCGGACATTTTCCTTGGTTAGAATCTACCAGTTTGATTTGCTCTTTCTCCACTGGCAAAGTCAAATTTGACTTTAGTGTAATATTTGTGTACAAATCCGTACACTCAAGAATGACATGACCGTCCATCACCATCCATCCACTTTGTTTGCTTTGTATTTGTGGCGATTTAAAGAAATTTCTTTTTTCCTTCTATTCCAGCGACGAGGATTTCTACTTCAGTCATCCTGGTTCTGTATCTATCGGTCACCATGGTGATGAGTGCCGTTTTCAGCTGCTAGACTTTGTCCATCTTTTGTTTTCAGAAGTAATTCGGGATAGTTGCGCAGTGTACAACACGAACGGAGGAACTGAAGAAAATTAAACTAAACTTCACTTTATGTTACTGCAAGATTTTTCATCTTACCGAAAATTAAGCGTCTGGCTTATATTCTAAAAACTACTATGTAATTTAACAGAGCGTAACACGTAAGACTTCGTTGATATCTGCAGTTTTGATAACAACATGATTGGAACTAATTTGGGATAATTGGATTTTCATATTTTGCAAATTTCTCAAAAGTGTTAGATGCCATATAGCTGAATGTTGCAATATGGAAAATTACTCATAAAAACAAGTGTGTAATATAAAAAGAAAAGCAGACGAGGTAACATTTGTAGATTGAATCGACATTACTTCACCATCAAATTATCCCAAATTAGTTCCAATAGTGTTTAATTATTAAGTATCATGGTAGTCTTTTTCTTATTTTGAAATTTTCCATCTGTTTGTTTGATATTTTGCAAGAGTTTAGATGTACTATATTTGTTCAAAAGCTCACCACACAGAAATGTAACTGTGGAAACGCAGCTGGCTGTGGCGGGATAGGTTGTGCGGGTCATCTAAGGTCAACCCCGCCATGCAGCTTATAGAAATGCTACCTCTTAATTCCTTTTCGTCCGTTAAGTGTGTTTAAATAGTCATCTTTCGATATTAAATACGCAACAAACATAAACAGATAAGTAAACAAATACCAAATAAATTTGTGAGATCTTGATGCATGTAGTCACCTTAACTAGTCAAAAGCAAACAAAAGGTCTAGAAAGTCATGTTTGTCTGGCTAAGAATCTTGATCTGTTTCAAGGTTAAACATCTAGTCTATATCAAACTTTAACTGTAAATATGGAATTGATTTAAATGACATTATTTGCAATGCACGCTCTTCACATTATTTGATTTTGATACATTAAAATCACGTTAACATTTTCTTGATTTATTATCTCAAGCTGATACCGATATAGTGGATCTGCTGAAGGCTTGTCCCTCAGCATTTGTTGGTATAACCATCATTTCAATGTCAAAGGTCGAATACCAGGGCTAGAAACTACTAGGCCCTGGAGCTATTTCTCTCGGAGTATGGTGTTATCGATGATACGGTACGTGAACTAAGATAGCCTGTCAGTTTGTTCAGGGATGGCATTGTTCAGAAATTAGGACAGGTACTTATTGATTTTTCTTAATTGCAAATCCAAAAGTGAATCCTGTCCTTTAGTTCAGCAATAGAAGTAGTACGTATGAAAAGATTGTGTTGATCAGGTCAAGCTGTTTTTATTTAGTAATTTACGTTTGCTTGATTGACAATGTTTTTACAAGAATGACAAAATACAGAGCAACACCAAGATACCACTAGTCCTTCTGCAATCAAAGTTCATTGATCTAAGACCACTGAGATCTAGTCTCAAACTCTATCTAGCACATAGTCCCCCCGTGCCGTGGTTGAGGAACTACGCCACGACCAAGGTCACCATAATCGGTCTGATCACTCTGTAAAGACTCCTTGTCTGCATGTTGCCCTGGACTTAGTGGCTGACAAAACGTGTCCCCCATAAATAAACTTGAGGACCAGCCAGGAACAGGTTTGAAGTCGTGAATCCTGATATTGATATGTCATTTTTTCAACTGACAAGAGCAATATTATTGAGAAGCTTTTTTGAACGTTTTACTCGGCATTTTCAGAAAATACATTTAACAAAATCTTGGCGGGGGGGAAAAAAAACAAAACCATATATCGAGTAAACACTCAAATGATCTTTGCGCAGATGCCGACTGATTGACCAGTCATGCGAATTGCAGATAATTATACCTATCGTTGAAAGACACAATATATAACTCTTTATAAATTATGGGTCAACATGAATGTATTTATCGATATGGATATCGTATGATGATCTTAAATTGTTATGCCTGACATGTAACATGGTGCTCGCATTCTCTAACAAGATCGATGTGATCGTCTCACTACAGGTATTTTGTCGTTCACTCTCGTCCTCTTGTCTTCGGATCCAGTCAAACAATTTATAAATGTATGCTTATGGACGGCTTCTTTGATCGTTCGATACGGTCGGAATATCATAGATCGGACCAATCATTGTACTAGGCCCGAAAAATATTTCCGGTCCTTTACATTCAGCAAAAGTGATGCGAAGATGTGATTTTTTTTAAATTTTCTTTTTGCTTTCTTTCTTTCTTTATAACAATGCTGGTTTGGCACTAGTGTGCAACTGTTATTGTCTTTTATCATTCAATGCAGCCAGTGGCTGAATAATACTTCCGTTTTCTTTTTAGCATTTTTGGACATGCAAAACAGGGATATGAACGATAGCTGTACTGATGAGTATGTAACCAAAAAGATATGACGCTCAGGTTCTGAAATGACGGGCGCGATGACCAGAAACAAATCCTTTTTCGGAGGGGGGAGGAGGCCAATCAGTATTTCCTGTATTTCTGTCTTTGCTGAACTGGGCATGGATCGTCCGCTCCGTCACAGTATCCCGGCCAAGTCCCATGACGCCCTCACCGACAAAACAAAGGTTGAAAGAAACATCTCGAGATCAAGAGATAACCATCGTGGAAAGTCCGTTAAGATTCACTTTTGATTGGTACAGAGTTGCTACTACGGTTTTACAATAACGTTATCGAAATCTTAGATACATCTTGTAGTTTCATTCATTAAAAATATCGAGATACCAAAATATGTAACATATGTACCGCAGATGTTCATTGGTCAAAGTCTAGAAATGAGTTCCCATGTTATGAGCATTGTGAGGGACAGTGCTCGAGCATTGCAGTTGCCTTTGTTTACTGTCAACAAGTAGTGACCAAATACACTTTACGTAACCAGCGGTCACTGTGGCATTAAAGAAACAGCTATGTGTAAATATCTTCAAGTTTCAATTTCAGTGAGATATTTCCAATTTCTTTCCTTTGTGTTGTCCAAACATCTTTCCTTAGATATTGACTGTCAGCCAAATGTTTCCCCATGCCCCTTGCGACCGACAACTCGATGCACAAAATATCGCACAAATTGCAAGTCCAAAATAGCACTACCAAACGTTACACTTGGAACATGTATCGCACTGCTCAAACACCAATGGAAAGTTAGAGCTGGTTAGCAAATATTGACACTTTGCACTCAGGGAAGAATACCTGCTTTCCGCACATTCGGATTGTGTTTATTTCTCAGAAGACGGTGGCCTTGCCGAAAAGAATATTACTCACCTGCTCAGGTAAGTTTTCTGCGAAAATCAGCACATTGTTATTTTTTCCGTGAAACAATGCCACTTCGTCTTGGTGTTACTTACAAACGGAGGTTAGGGAAGTTGTTTTGCTTGAGGCAATTTTCGTTTGTAGACTCCAGCTGGTATCAGTGTATGGGAAATATGAGCGTATAGGGCGAAAGTGCTGGTACTGATACAAGCTTGACCTGTCAACTTAGCCGATTCTGCAGGATGCTTACATTTCTTCCACATACATTTCTTCCAGTGATATGTGTACATAAAACATCAAAAAAGCACATAGGTTTGAGCAGATTTTAGAAAGGACGACCTTGTGAGTGCACTTACTGTATTTTCTAAGAGTTACATGTTACAGGCACAGACTAGGACAATATTGCTATACCACTCTGTATGAGCGTGTTTTCAAAATCGCTGTGTAGAATTTGAGGGTTTCCTCAACAATTAGTGAATCGGTTGTATATTACAGTAAAATCAGGGTTCACGAATAAAGACATACAGATTCAGTTTGGTGGCGACAATTTAACTGAGCGTTTACACTGTACTGCTGTTGAGAACTTGTCAAGAAGACAACGGCCACTCTTATTGCGCCCTATAGGCTCCCCATGGGCTTCGACTCTCTCTGAGTACGAAGACAATACTGCGAGTGTTTTACAACGATATTGCTGTGCTCTTCACGGTATCACTTTTCATATCGCGAGAAACATTGGAGAACTTACCACTTGCTTAACAAGTGTTATCGACTGTGATAGGTATGTGATCGCGCCATACCAGACTAAAATTTCATTTTCAAAAACAGTGTTGTGATCGAGTATTTTTGAGCTGAGTAGTATATGAAACGAGGTTTCTGAGCCCTTTTACTGGCATAAGCAGTAAAAGTATGAGACTTTGCTGAGAACAACATGACCATATCGTGTCCGACAATTACAAAATAATATTTAAAAAACAAACAATAATCGAACAATACAGTCGTATATTTTGGTGCGATGCGCGATGGTACGGTACCCGAAAATTGCGCAGGCGGAAAAAACAGGGTTCGTACGGAACATTAAACGGTTTGCCGCTTTTTTGTATCTATTCATCGTCCCTCCTTTGTGGTTTGTTAGATTTTGTTTTTCCGTCGTTACTTTGCGCTCAAACAATAGACTTCGCTCGTTCATTAGAGTTCCATCAGCCCTCCTCAAATAAATTGCACGGCCTTGCAAATAACATCCGAGTGCTAATTCCTTGAAAAATGTTTATGCTAATTTCTAGTACCCACACGGATGATTGTTAAAGAATGAAAGGGATTCAAGTCTTTGTTACAAGTGGGCGTTTTCTCATTGTGTCGCTTTCGTGATTGGCTGCGCCGTCATGAAGTTTAGATGGGTGAAAGGTCACTGGGTGAGAGGTCAACCGATTGGACCGCACACATGCAAGTGTGTGGGTCGACGCTTCACGAACTAGACAAAACAACCCTTGCCAACTCACTGAAAATTGTCATGACGTCATTAGCATTGTTTTCATCAGGTTTGTGGCTTTTACTTAAGTGTGCGCTCGACGTACCCTTTTCGAAAATCTTGTTCAAGCTTCTAAGTTTCTCATATGACACAACTTTTGCAATCAGTCTGTAGTTAATAAAGAAGAGATAGTAATAGTTGTAAAACAAAGATGTTGAGTGAGTGCACTGCTCTGGATGATGGATTATTGTACAGGAAATTAAAGGTAACAACAATGCACAAGTCCTTCGGAAATGGAAGTACGGGTGACATGTCACATTAAAACAATAGCGAGTGGCAAATCATGGTAATTGACCCTTATGTTCAATAAAAAGAGGAAGAGAGTTTATTGAGAACCAAGTTTTTACAAGCACCGGTAACGAATTCTAGGGAAAAGATTGCTTACTTTTACTACGCTCAAAGTATACATGTACGATGAATATGCTTTAGGGGAACAAAACATCTATATGTGCCGGGTCTGCGCAATCCTCTGACGTTCATCACTTGCCTTAAGTTTGCTGGCTTTCTCAGAAGTGACGAAAGCTTTGTTTCCAAACGTAAATGCGGGGTATCATAAATGGATGTCCATGTCTCCTTTCCTGTTCAACACACGAAATTTCAAGGCTGTTCTAATTTGTCGTAAGATTCG
Organism: Ptychodera flava; assembly: GCA_001465055.1. Taxonomy (NCBI): domain Eukaryota; kingdom Metazoa; phylum Hemichordata; class Enteropneusta; family Ptychoderidae; genus Ptychodera; species Ptychodera flava. The sequence goes on along the minus strand of LD348760.1, from coordinate 377,855 downwards.
AATGGCGTCTCGCCACTTCGTGTGAATACAAATTCGCACACATTTGAAATATATTCTCTCATTTCCTTGCAGCATAACGATATCTCAACGTCGTGTGACTCATTGTCGGTGGACTTCAGTCTTCATTACAATTAGTCTGCACTACGTGGTGTAAAATAACATGTTCTTGAAACTTAGACGTTACTAATGGCAGTCACGGTTGATAACAGCTAAAAGATGCACACAGGCAATTTGAATTTGAAGACAATTCAAATGAAGTAACCTATATGTCTAACCTTTATATTCAAGGAACACGGGCAAGACCCGATGAACTATCCTCCAACATTTTGAATGATGAAATTGAATGTACCAATGATTGTTTTAAAAGATTCCCAGTATGAGACAAAAACAACTTTGCATCAAAGCCTTTTCTTCTCAGAAGAGAAATATTTGACAAGGGCGTGATATAAACCCACGGGCAATAAAATTCTATTCATCTACAGTTATCCACCGGGGCTTGAGTCAAACACAAAGATATACATTTAGCCATCTCCTGCCCTGTGTCAAGCTGCTAGTATAAGCGCTCGCGTTATACATACGGGGTAGCAGTCAGGAGAACTTTCAGGTAACACATCGGCCATCAAGATACAATTATCGGCAACTTTACTATGGTTGTGCTGGTTGCACAATTACATGTACCTTACATTGGTTTATATAATGAAGGATTCCCGTTTATTCAAGTCCTAACGGTAGTCTACCGTGTATTTAAAGTGTAAGGTGTACAACAACATCTCTTTCAATTTGTGAAGTGAAAAATATATCTAACCAGATGAACGCTGATACTTTTTTTTCTTTCTCAGCATACTACACAACAATGGCTGCGACGACAGTAAATATCAGCGATGGCATGAGCCAAGCTATCTCGACCCTAGCTAACGCTGCTACCACCGTGTTGATGGATGTCACGACGATAATCGCAACGGACACGGTGGAAACTACTTCCGACTTAACAACTGATCTGCCACTTGTGAGCAGCGATGTGCCGACAGGGCCCGGCTTCCTCAATTACAGCGGGAACTCTACCAACTCGACCGAAGCCCTGCCGGCTCTGGAAGAATGGAGGGTGAAACTGGCCAAGGCGAACGAGTGGACCATGACGATCACCTTGGTCATCGTCATGCTGGGAATGGGTGCAACTATGACACTGAAAGAACTGTGGTCGAACATCCGTCGCCCCTACGGAATCATCATCGGAGCTGTGTCACAGTTTCTGGTGATGCCCCTATGTGGTTTTGCCATGGCGCACGCTACCAATATGTCACCTACCTATGCCATCGGTACTTTGATCATATGCTGCTGCCCTGGTGGTACTTTATCTAACATTTTCTGCTACTGGTCCGATGGAGACGTCGTACTGAGGTAAGTATGAGCAAGGAACCAGGGCGAACAGAGTCGGAATATCCCATAATATGTATAAATTTGGCACCATTTACTAACAGCCAATTTGAGGGTTGACATAATTTCAAATGAGGATCCTTTGGATTGTATTATAATTTTAGCGTCAATTCGGTCTTGATAGTACAAATCCGTGAGCCATTATTTGATGTACGTCAGCCTGGCCCAACTAAATGTATTTTGAGGGCAGTTTACTGTTGAGATACCGTCCAACAAGCTAAAATTCATGTGAAATTTAAATTCAGCGACATCGAAATGACAAAAAGCTAAATTTCGACCGAGCAAGTGAAAGGCGTTTTATTACAATACGCATGACTCATTCAAGGCCTGGGCGAGTATATAGTTTATCAAAACTTCGGCAAAATCTTCCTAGAAGAATGTTCATTTTCCTGTAGTGGTTTAGTCCTACGGGTTTCCCGTTTTTACACAAAACAACGTCTTTCTCATCACATCTTCGTATCAACTGAATATGTTGTCCTTGTGGAGACACTCTTCGCTTTCTGCGCCGAATATGCGCGATTTTCCCAAAATGACAGACGCAGGTGACACTTCCTACGGTAGACTAGGATCGGTGAACCATCCTTTTAAGTTGACGATCATGTGACGCACAAAGAAAGAACAAAATGTTTTGTTTCATCATTAACCAATTAACATCCCTCTTGTATTAAAACATTCTTTCTATTTTTGTTTTCCAATTTCAGCATTTGCATGACGTCAATTTCAACGCTATTGGCCGTTGGCATGATGCCCCTGTGTTTGTTTATCTATAGTCGAAGTTGGACCGATCCTGGGGGCGCTGTTATTCCCTACGCGAACATCATGCTCTCTCTGGTCGCTGTTGTTGTGCCCGCCGCTGTAGGTTGTTTCTGTAAATACAAATTCCCCAAAGCGGCCAAGTATATCACTCAGGTAATTAATTGTGATGCATTTTATGTTTGGTAATGACGTACTTAACCCCTGAGTGCTGTAATTTTTTCCCTCCAAATTTTAGTGCGACATTTTACCAATTTTTATTAATTTTCTGTAATTTTTTTATAATTTTGGATTGAATGGACATCACTTTTCATTGGCTACAGTTTTTGATCAAAAGTTTGGGGAAAACTTTGAAAAATATTCTCTGGATTTTATTTTATGAAGGCGACAAAACTTGACTTTGGCGCTCAAAGGATTAATCATCCAAGTTGTAGTTACTCTATTGTCAAGAACACGCGGCATTGACAAAAGAAGTGTTCTCGGCATGGCTCACCAAAGGTCGAAGAACATCGATTTTACACGACACAACCTTGAGTTGCAGTGGTACAGTACAAGACATTTCGAGTTCCTCTCCTTACTGTAACGAAAGAGATGTAAAATTCAAAGATGGCGGCAGGAAATTGTCCTTTCCGCGTACGATCCACTGCTTGCAAGCGCTGTTGATTAGTTGTGTCATGCGGAGAACATAGCAGTGATTATTTTATTCAAGAAAACAAATACGTTATCTTTCCCCCTCGATAATCTCTAAACAGCGCATTGTATACACGGAACATTGCTATTGTTGAAAAATGGATTCTAGTCAGGGCTTTCATATTGTTATCAAAAATAACGTCACAAACAACACACATAAAGGCTGTGATGACGAACGGAACACTGGACATTCAAATGTGATGTGACAACTGTTTTACGAACATAACAACAAGATTGAAATACATCATTAGGTATACAACGAAAGGAACCCTTATTTACTTATGCCATATTCAGTTTATGCGGTGTGTGTAACATTTCGCCGTTCGGCATATTGTATTATTAATATCTTCATTTTATTGTCTCAGTTTAGTAGCAAAACTCACGTGGTACAGTAAATTCTTAGTGATTATAATGTTTCTACTTAGAGTAATTCGGTAACTGAAAGCTAAATTTCAGTCGGATGGTCACTCAAAATAAGTGCACCACCAATTTTGTAAGAAGGGGGGGGGCTACTGGCATCGAGAATGAATATGGCTTACGCGCTTCTATATGCATTTTTGTGAGAAGGGAAGTTAAGGCATAAAACAAACTTTTGTCCTAAGTAGACTGAACCAAAGTCGCTAAATTTTTCTAGGTAGCAGTTATCATGACTGGCCAAGCAAGTGAGCGTTCACCCCGCGATCTACGCAACGGCCTATCACGAATGCGACAGTCTGCTGAAGATTATTCCTTCAATTTATAGTTTTATATTTATACGTCCTCAGACTTGGAGCAAGTCTATTGTCTTGGCTGCATTGCGGTAAACTATGTCCCGTGTCGCGTGTGATTTTATAAGACGGTTACATTTGAAACATTAATGACTACAAATAGTAATAATTTTGGTAAAATTTCGCACTTTAATGTATAGCTTGATACTTTCATATACCTAACAATCGACTATCGAATTGAATATCTGAGTTGCGCGAGGTCTGTCGATGAAGTGGTCTATTTGACGTCTTTTGACTTCTTATTGCAGGTTGCAAGTGTGTTCGGTGTAATTGGAATCGTGGCTGCTTTGGTGTTCGTCATCCTTCTGAACCCTAATATGTTCAACTCGGGCTGGCAAGCTTGGGTGGCAGCTGCGACTCTACCTGTCTGGGGATTCTGTTTCGGTTACATCTTATCCAGCATCTTCCGCCTGAAGCACGCTAAGCGCCGCACTGTGGCCTTCGAGACCGGTTGCCAGAACGTAGCCCTCGCCCTCACCATCATCGGGCTGTCTTACCCCAGGGGGCCTGAGCAACTGCTGATGATGGTGGTGCCCTCTCTCTTCGGACCCTTCATGAGCATCGACGCGATAATTTTCGTGATCGTGTATCGTTGCTGGAAACGGTTCTGTTCCAAATCAAAGGGCGAGAAAGAAGAACACGACGAGAAGATAGTCGGTGAAGAGAACGGCAACATTCCCAGCAAAGACGGTATCAACGGCATCGCTGCGATCCGCTCAGACGAAGTTACCCTTGATGAAGTCAAATATCGTGATGCCGCGGTGAACACAGACGAAACATATACAAACTTTGCATTTGAACATGAATGATAATTCGAAGATGGTCTAGTTAGATTATCTTCTGATCCCTAAAGGACTTTTTCTGCATTGTAGTCGGAAACCGGTTAAAATTACAAATATTGTGGTCATTTGCATCGTTAAATCTCTACCTCATGATATTTTATTTAAGTTTGTTAAGAGCTATATATTATCAATATTCAAATGAATTATTCAAGTCAAGGCATAGTGTTGACTTATTTTTCATAAATTGTATGAAAACAATTGAAATTGTTATCGGTGACTTTGGCGAATTGGATGACATATACAATTGAGAAAGACATAGCATCAAGCGACTGTATACCGCGAACTTTTGACCAGTTCACGAGATGTATGCACCAGCGAAATGAACTGCATATATTGAGTGAACTTACCAAAATCGAGTGACATACCAGTTGCTGAGGTGGTTTATTGCTAGTATAACATAACAATATATTGAAATTCTGGTGTGACACGCCAAAAACGGAGTTTTTCTCCAGCTGAGAGTTCGCTCGTGTTCTAACCGTGCTACATCATCAAAATAACACGGTTATTTTCGCGTCTCGACCGATCAGATCTCTGTATTAGCGCCATCAATTTACTGGTATGATATACTCCATATACTTGAGCTCATAAGGAAGATAATTTTCATTGGTAAGTTTTTCCTTTTTAAAAATAGTTTTTGATTAAGTTTTACTAAATTGAAGAAATAACACACACTTGAAAGGAACATAATACAAAATAACGAGGAAGAATTTTTAAAAACCTAGAATAAAGCATGTACGAGCCTAATGGTTTCAACGGGCCATAGAAAGCCATATTTTGCGCTAAATATCTTGTCCGTGAGAAATTCTTGCTTCTTAAACATCACTTCTTTTTGTATAAAGTAATTGATACTAATTTTTTCGATGGTAAGTTAACTGTCTCAGATTTATCCATGGCTAATGAGAGATTTATCTTTGTATGTAGGCGATGTGTTTCTGTTTTTATGCTAAAAATATACAGTTAAATCTTTTCCATAGACATATTCTAGATATATATTCTATATATTCTAGAGACACTGAGATCAGCTGATACATGACACCAAGGAAAGAAGAAGCACTGCAGAGGTTATAGACAGGCATTGAAAAGGATAGATTATTTTGTAACTGAGCCTCCATGCAAACTTGAAATAAATTTGTGATGTAACGTGCAAATCTTAACAAATCATCCTTCTGTCGCCGGGAACATTCACATTTCCCAGTCTGCACACAAAGTCAGGCGCCGGTCGAAAATTAACTGAAATGCACCCAGGTATTCATTTCGCCTTGTGTGTCATAAGGACGTTTGCCGCTATTTGCTTGCTATCAGGTCATGCCTGCTGTTCGATCACAATTATGATTATTATGATTATGTAGAATCACGTGTCTTTATATCACGTGACAGCTGTGCAAGATAAAATTGCGTAGACCGGGTCAGCAATGAAAGTGTCACATGCGCGTGCGAGGGATGTTTGGTGGGTTCAACGGATCCGGAGGACAAAAAATGACAAGTTTTCGTTCTAGGGTTAAAATCGACTGAAACTCACTCTATTCTTAACCACTCCTTGACACACACTCATTTCAGTTAGATCTAGCAATATTTTTATATTATATTACATGATTTGGGGTTTCAAAGTTTGATAAGCTCAACGCTAACTTCAATATATGTTATAAGTTGTTATATATAATTTTTAAGATTCTGTTGGTAAAAATAGAATATTTCTATGTAAAATTTGCACTGCGTAAAATGATAGCATTATAGCAATTTTAACATTTTCCAAATGATGCATGGAGACATGTTTATGCCGTCTTTTTATATGTAATAGTCAATTTTGTATATATTTGAATTTTATAACTTTACTTCTTTACTTTTAAATAAATTTCCATGTATACGCATGAATGTACCGAAGTGTCCCTTTTGACTTTCTGCAGATTGTTTTTAAGTTTTACATGCCATTTTATATGCACTATCTGACCTTAGGAAGGAGTGGTGATATCTGAATATGCGACTTTTTCGCCTCACAGAGAGGGGAAAGAGGGCGAGAGGGAAGTGAGTGAGTGACTGAGATAAAAACTCAAAACCAACTGTCGAAGGAGAGTCCCGGATACGGGCATCCATTGAATGTCCCTGTCCTGAGATAGCTTGTCTGGCAACCGTCATTGAAATACAAAAACTCATTTGAGGTTTCCTGATCTACCAATTGTTGGACCTTATTTTGAAACTCCTCGAGTGAAATAAAATTTTCACCGGGTAATTTTGCGAAACTTGAATATGTAACTTTTTCCAATACAGTTAATGATAGTTAACACAGAGATGTCGGCCATTTAGAATTTCAAATATCGGTGTGACTTTATTTAAGGTAACTTGTTTTTTTGGTACTAAAATTTATTTGCACGGGGATCTCTTAATTTTTATTCGTGATTTTCAGAGAGAATGACTTTAAGTCGCCCTGTGGAAGATTAGAGCGAAAGTTTATATATAAGTAAGTCCTTCGATTTCAAGGCGCGTGCTACTACCTTAAAATGAGATTTGAAGTCTTCCCACGACATTTAAACCTCTGTAGAAAGGGAACTTATGAATGCTTACAGAAGCAAAGGATTTACAAGAACGAGACAAAAAATAACCCCAGGCGAGAAGTAAGCACGGCATTCAGAGGTAATGGGCCATTCATCGTTGAACAAGTTCGTCTGCGGTCACCGCGTCCGATGATTCTTATGACCGCAGGCTTTAGTCAAATCCTGCGAGAGGGTTTAGTTTGACATAAATAGATTATTGGTGTTATCGTGTACTGGGCCTACCATTTGATTGAAATTTATGATTGCCTAAATGTCATTCAACACAGCATTTCTCTATGTAAATTACTTCATAGTCGACTCGTCTTCCTTTTGACAAATTTGTTATTTTTAAGAAATACAAAAATTGATATTTTATCCCGCTGAATTAACCATACTCGGATGTCATGCCAGAGAAATATACTTTGAATTGTTTCTAAATGAAAGGGTATTACTTCTTTTACTTCACATATACGTATAATTAGACGTGTAAGTATGTACTAGAGCAAAACAAACAAAAAAGAACGACAAATCTCTGCGTGACATCGGCGGAGAGAGACAGACCAGGTCGAGCACAATGTGTACTTCTCGTATATAAAATGAGCAAATTTCAAGAGATAAAAACGGATGGCTAGGGTTAGCGTTGCGTCATCACTCTAACACACCTTCTCAGGGTTCCTTTCCGTTGTTGCGATCTGTTTGCGTCAGTTGAAATTCATTATAAACACCTTTATAAGGGGTTAAACCCCTTCAGCTTGCAAGAAGTACCCTCACGTGCAACTGTTTCTATCGTTGTAATACCCCGCTACTTTCTGTTAGTTACATTTACGTCGAGCCTAATACCGAGAGGTTATAGACCTGAATTCTAAAGCTCGTATGTTTCTAAGGGTCAAGAAATGCTCTTTTCAGCCGATTTGAACGTTTGTTTGCCAAACAAAATACACCGGGCTTGTATGTTACTCTAATGGATGTCGAAACACAATCTTCGCTTCATTGAAAAGCGACTACAAAGAATCTTGCCAGACCGCCTTTTTTATTTGATCTACACTATTCGCCGGGGGATTCTCTCTCTCTCTCTCTCTCTCTCTCTCTCTCTCTCTCTCTCTCTCTCTCACACACCCTCTATTCCATCAAGTTCTGATAAAACTTTCCGGCACGAAGTTACGTTATTACCTACAAACGCCTCCAACGGCTCTGCCTGTCTTAGGGGCCGTCGATCATAACGCACTCGAAACGCAATCATTCCTTACCGTGACCTTACAGATCATCAGACGTCCATTTCCTTTCCTGTATGTCAAAATCGCAAATGAGAAAAATACAATTGTCATATACGTCAACATGCCAAGCGGATGGGAGTACATATAAGGATCAGTCAGAAGTCGCCTGATTTCAAGATCTGTAAGCCGGTCAACATCAATATGACGTCGTGTCATCAAGTTTGTACATTTTAATGGTAGATCGCAATACACTGAAACAAAATGCACACAGTACAAACGATTGTTATAAAGAGAAGTAGTCTGGACATAATCAAAATTTGGTGTCTTGCTTGTTGGTATGATTTGTGCGTCGAAACCAATTTTTCAGTATCCTAAAGAAACGAACAGTGTAAATATCGTGAAATCCATTCTATTGTGAGAGCCTCGGGCATCAATTTCTAAACTCGACGCTCCCTAGAACAGAATGAAATCACAATGTCCATTGGAATTGCTTCGCTGAAGGCTACAGGTATAATCCGCGACCCTTGTCCAGTTCGCCTTGGTCTCATATATAGCCTCCGTAATCTCTCTGTTTGTTACATAAAATGAACGCAACCAACACGGCCAGCAATATGTCTCTCCTTACTCTCCGTCCGGCGTTTACCAGTTGGCCGATAGTTTCCGAGAACTTCAACCAGAGCGGTATATTTCTCAATTCGACGGATGCTCCGAGAATGGACTCAATGGCAATGACATTGGCGAAGGTTCACGAAGTGAGCATGACAGTAGCCCTGATTTTCATCATACTAGGAATGGGTGCAACTATTACAATGAAAGACCTGTGGTCAAACATTCGTCGCCCCTACGGAATCATCATCGGAGCTGTGTCACAGTTTCTGGTAATGCCCCTATGTGGTTTCGCCATGGCGCACGCTACCAATATGTCACCTTCCTATGCCATCGGTACTTTGATCGTGTGCTGTTGTCCAGGTGGTACTTTATCTAACATTTTCACTTACTGGGCGGATGGAGACGTCGCGTTAAGGTAATAAACTTTCACAAAACAATTCCGAAAGGTACACAGTCATGTGCAGCTGCAGTTTCGATTTGCTGAGTCTGCGTGTATGTAATTTTCTTTCATGCTTTTCACAGTCGATGGTATCATATTTTCTGTATACTGCCACCGTAACAAAGTGCAGTATGGGTCTCCCGGTGGGAATGAAATAAATTACCGTTAATACGGGGCCTCCAAACAATTATCAGACATTGTTTTTTGAGAGAAGTGACATTTTACATAAACATGAAAGAGAAATGCTTTTACTGAATTTCGGCTGAGTCTCATAGACTGAAGTAGACATTGCTGTAGTAAAATGAAATCGAAGCTTATCGTCTGACAGGAACAAACTAAAAGCAAACAGGGGTACAGTACTTATTATTTATTTATCCAGGTGGTTGTTTCGCAGAATATTAGTACACATACTGCTACTTGCAGGTGATACTGAAATGGACCAGGGTACCAATTATAAATTCCCATGCAGTGACTGTTGTAAACCAGTTAAATCAAATCAGAATTGGTTATTATATTTTTCCTCTGAGAAATGGTGTCACACCAAATGCCAGAACACTTCAGTTGAAGTCTATGTTACATTGTACGACAGTCCGAATGACTCATGGATACGTTTACTTTGTTCACTGCTACTATTCACTAATTCATTCTTTGAGGACGAAGATTTGATGTCAATGAGGCGCTGAACAAAAGCCCATTGCTGACCAAGTTTTACTCAAGAAGAGTCTTACGACTGCTTCAACAAACGGGGTTTACATATCATTCACATCAATATAGTCTGCTGCCAAAACATGGGAAATACAGATTTTAGGGAGCGTTCAGTTTTTACGGCCTGGGGGGGCCGGCAAAATCTTGTCGCCGGTGTTCAAAAAAATATAGACCCCCCCTGCATTTTTTGTGAAAAAAAGATGACC